>PISX010002712.1:0-18489 GCA_004024625.1 Mellivora capensis
TCCTGGGATCGAGTCCCACATCGGGCTCCTTGCTCGGCAGGGAGCCTGCTTTTCCCTGTGCCTCTGCCTGTGCTCCCTTACTCACTCTCTCTCCCTCTCTCTCTGACAAATAAATGAATAAAATCTTTAAAAAATAAAATAAAATAAAAAATAAAATGTAAGAATTGTTTCCTTATTTGAAACTCAGCATGCATATTTTGTTTTCTCAATAAATCCTTACATTCTTTCCAGACAAGGACTATTTAGGCTACTTTGTATCATCTCTATTTTTTCATACTTTGTATTTGTGCTTTTTTTTTTCTTCTGTATTTGTAGGGTTAAAATAAATATTTGAATTGGAATGTTACAGAACAAATGAGTCCCAGGTGCCCAGGCCGGCTCTCCCAACTTTTCACCCCAGCTCAGAGGCCTGTGGGCAGGTAGGTAAGCCGACTGAGGACACCAGAGACTGCTGTGATTTTCTGGGGATTCAAGACCATGTTGCTAGAGCTTCTGTATTTTGTTTTTGTTTTTTCAGGAGAAGTTATACCCTGGTTTGAAAATATCCAAAAGTCACTAAAAAAATTTCTTAGGACAGTAAGTATACTCCACAAAACATGACTATTGATCAGATTTGTCTACAAGCCTTGAATTTGTGCCTCTCCTTAAAACATCTTTAGCAATGGTCATGTGTTCCTAAAGAGCTTGGGGAGATAATGGGTTAATGCTGCCCTCCCAGGAGGGCTAGTTTATCTAGGGACTTTTGATGATACAGTCCTAACCCAGAGACATATTTATAGTCCTGGGTTTGGAGGGGAAGCCCCTTTGCTCAGACCTTAGAGCACAATGCAGGTGATGAAACACCCAGCCCACAGGGCCAGAGGAAGATATTTTAGGTCGGGGACCTTTCAGTGCCTGGGGAATGACATCCCATCAGCATTCATTTATCTAAGAGGAGGCAAACTGCAGAACAGGAGGGTGCCACCGAGCAGGAGGGAGCCTGGGAGAGAAGGGAAAAGGTCTGCCTTTGACATTTGCAACTGCCATGAACTGAAGGTCAGAAATAGTCCCTTCCATTAAGAAGTGGCTGTGGACTGAAGAGCCCACAAGATTTACTACAGCTGTCACCTCCTGTGACTCGGTGGTCTGAAAATATCGTACAAAGGAAAGAATTTCCTACGGCTCAGCAACTTGTGAAGTACCAGATTAAATCTGTGGACACTGCCTCGAGGACAAAAAGAAGTGTTTTTCAAAGATTGTGTGAGAATTAGATGTTCACCCAAAAGGATCTGTAGAGATAGGACAGATAAAAGAAAAAGAGGGGGACAGGCTGAGTATTCATCTGACTTTGAACTTAACACAGCAGTTTAATGATAATAGAGCTAACATGTATGTGTACAGCACTTACTCTGTGCACGGTGCTCATCTTAACAGATCTGCAAAGAACAACACAAAGAGAAATGCAGTACTCTGCCCCAAATTTCACAGGTCGAAGCTATTTTCTGTATATGTATGTATGTACAGATTTTTTAGAAATTTAGCCGAGTTGGCTTAATCATTTTTTTTTCTGGTAGTAGATTAAGGGAGTTGTGCGTTGAATTAAGTAAAAATTTTAACTAATGTTTCCTGTGAGACATTGTCCTTATTCCAGATAATGTTGCTGTGTACGGGGGGGGGGCCCAGGAATCCATATGAAACCATCTGTCTTTTGGTTTGTGGTCACAGCAACCATTTTCAGAAAGCCCGGTGTTGGCTTTTCTACCTCTCGGAATCCTGGTTTGCTCAACTCCTTTGTTCCAGAAAAGCCACTCTTTTCCCAATCGCTACACACCAGGCTGGTCTCCAGCTGTTGATTCCCAGTGTCCTGTCACATTGGTTCATGCTGTTTTCTTTAACTGAGGCCATTCTTCTGACCATTAGGCTTTGCCTTGGCCCATTTAGCTCACTTCCCTCAGGTTACTAAAACAGCCGATTGTGACCTTTCCCCTGCAAGGAACCCAGTGGGTGGGACCACTGGGCACCTCACCCTGCGCATAGCAGGCATTTAATAAAAGCTTATGGAATGAGCCCATGAATGAGAACTAGGGAGCACCATCTTAGCTCTGGTTACATTCTAGCTCTGATGGCTGTCTTGTCCTAGCATGGCTCCAGGGGCTCTAGGGTCATAAAATGGGTGTGACCTGTTTGCTAAGTGAGGACCAAGACATAATGGGACGCTCTGGTTTCCTAGTCACTGCTCTGGAGACATTAAATGTGGTCAGAAACTCCCGAAGTCAGAATTCTTCTCAATTTGAGTTCCATATTTCAATCTAATAGTGCCCCTCAGGCAAGTCCTGGGTCCTCGGTGACAGACTTTTCCTCAGTACCTCCCTGAGCACGTGTCTGTCTGTTCTTCGGCATTTTTAAAGACCAGACACACTCAGCAAATGTCAGTGGAATCGAGTAAATTGATTGGACAGAACCTTGGCAGCCATTAGGTTTATAATATTGTCAGTACTTTGGGCTCATAAGCATATCTTCTTCCATATGTGTTTGAGACATGGCCATAAAGCTAGGGCTTCTGGATCAGTCCTCCGAGATGTTTGTGGATATTCATTGTCTGCTAAGTTGGAAGATTTCTCAGGCCATATCCTCTGTGATAGTCTCCACACAACCAATTTAACAGGTTTAATAAAATGGTACCTGTCTCCAGGGATGGGAAGGACTGGCCAGCACCTGTCCCTCTGATGCAAGCTCCCACTCAGCCTTGTCATTAGGATCTTAGAACATTCAAAAGTATCCACGTGTCCTTGCAGCTACCAGGCCCTGGGGAGCCCACGGTGGTCCGAGCTGTTGCTGCTACTGCGAGCTGGTGATACTCGGCACCGGGTCCTGAAGAGACGAAGTGCTGGGGAACCGGCACCAATCCAGACTCCAGTTCCTTTTTTTGCCATTTGGGGACCTGTGTGGCTTCAGGCATGCTCGGCTTCAGCTTTGTCATTTCTAAAAATGGACTAACAACAGTGCCCACCTTCTCTACTTCGTAGGTTATTGTAAAAACCAAAATAAAGATGATAGCATGTGTGTGTGGGCTCAGAGTCCTGTAGAAAAGGTGGTCAGTGTTATGGTTAACGATGCTGTTCAAATTGTTTTCCAGCTGACGTGCCACATAGATCAAGACTCTGCCCTGTGTGAAGACTTACAAGCTGTTCTGTCGAGAGGCCCCGAGTTCTCTGCCCAGGGGAGTCCCGGAGCCCAGCATGACTCAGCAAGGACTTGCCAGAGATAAAGTGACATATTCGTGTGTTCTCACAGCAGGTTGAGATGGCGGGAGGGCGGGGGTGGGGGCAGCCTCTGTGCCAGGGACAGGGGAAAAAAGTGATGTTGCTGTCTGGGCAGAAGTTGTCTTTCTTTCTTTTTTTTTTTTTAACAGTCTTTTTTAAATTTTATTTATTTTTTTTTTTTTAAAGAATTTATTTATTTATTTGTCAGAGAGAGAGAGAGCCAGTGAGCAAGCACAGGCTGACAGAGTGGCAGGCAGAGGCAGAGGGAGAAGCAGGCTCCCTGCCAAGCAAGGAGCCCGATGTGGGACTCGATCCCAGGACGCTGGGATCATGACCTGAGCCGAAGGCAGCCACTTAACCAACTGAGCCACCCAGGCGTCCCAGAAGTTGTCTTTCTTACTAAGACCTCTGGCTGCAGAGCCACCACCAGGACTGAGCTCTGTGATGTCTTCCCCACTTGGCAGGCTCCTTGTTGCCTTGGGGCTCCTGGACCAGAGCGTGAGATGCTATGGGCTGGCTTGGGTTCAGCGGGAGCTGAACCCAGGGCAGAGATGCTCTGGGCAGAAGGGCTGGGTCACAGAAAGAAGGGCAGGCACTGCCTAGTAGTGGTGGGGACCAGGCTTCAGGACTCCAAGCGTTCTGAGAAAACAGAGCAACCTATTGTTTCGTTCTTAAGTCTGGAAGTGCACGTAGTGTCCTCCACACAGAGTACTGTGACCAATTCCAAGACCAACTACAGATGTGAATTAAAAGCAGGATATAGTGCATGTTGTCCTCAGTAAGGAAGGTGACAGAAACCTATCTTCCCAGCCCAGAGAAGCTCCTACGAGAGAATAAAGGTCCATGTTAACTGGACCCAATGTCCCACCCCACACCTAATTCCAGAAGTAAATTAAGAATTTTCCAAGCAGAGCAGAGGTAAAGAGAGAAAGCAGGTTCTGGAAGTGGTGGGGGTCCTATTCATGGTTTGAGGAAGGTGTCTCGTTCACAGTTACAGAACCAAACAGGGAAGGGCCAGCGGAGCACCAGATTCTATGGGCCAGAATCCATATTCCTACTTACCTGCACCTCAAGAAATGGCTTCTTTCTCCAATGGATTGTCACTGGACACAGAAGACTCTAACTGCCTTAAGGAAGGGGACGGTAATTCTTCCCACATGACATGAATTTTGCTCTCGTGCCTAGAAGTTTCCCTGCCTTTCCTCTTCCTAGAGAAAGCCAGTTTGGTGTCAAATTAATCTTGACAGATTGTGCTGAAGGCCCAAGAAAGGCAGACATAAAAGGGTAAGAATAAGGGTACAAACTCAAAACTGTGGCCAGAGAGGCGGGCAGGGCTGCCAAAGGAGAGGCAAGAATTTCATACATACCAAGGCCTTGAAGTCAGAAATAGAAGTGTCCGGGCATGATGTGAAGGCAAGGTGAGTCGAGGCAGGAGGTAGTGCGGGCTTGCCCTCTGACCACATGCTGCGGCTCACTTGGGGACTTCAAGGGCCCTGAGTGGACAAATAAGGGCCATATCTACGCCTGGTGCTGGAGATGGTCTCCCCTCTCTGCTCACAGCCTTCCCTGTTCTTGGCAGCTTCAGGATCTAGTCTGGCTCTGAGCTTGGCATTCAGAGCTTTGCCCTGTGACCGCAGCCTGCCTCTCCAGCTTCACCCACCTCCAAACAGGCTGAGCCCCTCAGCCAGGGCCTGTGTCTCCTTGCCTGCCTGGAGTGCGCTCTGCCCTCCTTCCCCCCTATGCTTGGAACATACACCCCATCCCCAAGCCCCAGCTCAGTCTCTCTGAGCCAACTCCTTCTCTCCCAGGACCATCTCCATCCATCCCTCTCCTGGCCCCAACCCCTGGCGCGGCAGCTGTCTCCAGGCCAGGGAGCCTCTCACCTAGGTGCTAATGACAGCCGCCTGTGGGGATTATTAAATCACAGGAACCCAGTCCCCAGCCTGGGGGATCCTGTTCCCGAGGGTCTGTGGCACGCTTAAGCGTGATGCCCCCATCTGAACCACTCACCGGAGGTTTGCCTGTGAACCAGGTACTCACGTGGGTGCAGGAACCCGGACATGAAGGAACCACATTTCAATTTACTTCCCAACAATTTATTGCTCAAGCTTCCCTTACCCTGGGATGATGGAAACTCAACAGTCCCTTTAGGGCATCCCACCCCAGCCTTCAAGCACTCTGCAGCATCGGCTCCTCTTCCAGAAAGACTGTGTGGGTGACGACAGAGGTGTTTATTCACCGAGGGAGAAGCTGACAAATCTCCCAGAGCAAAGGCCAGTTCCTCTTCCTTGCTCTGACCTTCCTGCCACCGGGGTCACGCTCCCAGAGGGGACGCAGTGGGACAGACCCAGTCAACCTGTGCCCGTGATCAAAAACCCAGTGGAAGGCAGGGTCATGATGGGGTCCAGCCCATTTACTTAAAACTGAAGTCTTCTCCCCAAAACCTGATTCCTCTCCTGATTTCTCACCTCCTGTTGTTGGGACTGTTCTTCGGAAGCCTAGAGTCACCTGAGTCCTTTCTCTCCTTGTTCTAAAATAGTGTGGAACGTTAGAGACATTTTGCCCAGTCCTTCATTTTACAGGTGAAGGACTTGTGGCAGTTTCTGGCAAACCCAGAGTTAGACCTCAGGTCATTTCACAGATATGAAATCCAGGGCTCTGAGCCCAGAGACGGACTTTCTGGACTTCACATAGTTATGTGTTCTCGTTCTTTCCGTGGCCATCACCTAATGAAGTTCCCCTGGCCTCCTACACAGATGATCAATGCAGAAGCCTGACACTGTGATCACAGCCTCCACAGAATGTCTTCTCGCCTTCCCCTTCCTCACACACAACCTTCTTCAAGGTCAGCTCCACTGGCACCTCTCTCAGGGAGCCCATGCTGGCCTGGCCTGACTTCTCTCCCTCCGGCTGCACCCGGCTCTGCTAGTCCCTGCGGCTCCCCGTGGACCACAAGCACACTGCGTCAGTAACTGGCTTCTCCGTTGCTCAGGGCCCGAGCTTTGCTTTAGACTTCTGGGTTTCCCCTGCAGGGCCAGCTCTCAGTCACCTCTTGTGTGTGGCGGACGCGGAGGGGAAACCTTAGCAAAAGTCTTCGAAATGGCCACAGAGACATTAGTCCAAAAGAACTGGGGACACACGCCAAGAAGAAAGTGTTTGCCCTGTGCGGTGAGCGAGCTCCTAGGGTGGCGGGAGCACTCTGCAGGGAGAGAAGGGTGCATGGGGCCAGCAGGTGTCACAGAACAGGGAGGCTGAACACGTTGAGGACGGAAAGGCAGAGCCAGGAGGGTGGAGGCTTGCCGGGGGCGGGAGGCAACTCAGCTCCTGTGGCCCCAGGGCTCCCCCACCCACAGATGCACGGGGGCACCTGGAGTCGGAGGTGCCACTGTCCCCAGGGGATTTCCAGGGCTCTCAGGTGACCACTGACCTACCTGGTCGGTGGCCGTGTGGTCGGTGCGGACTTCGGCCAGGCTCCAAGGCCTTCCCGCTCTGGCCTCCCCGGGCCGCTCGCTCCCCGTCCCCATGGCCAGCGGGCCCTGCGCCCCTGCAGTCCTCACATGGGCAGCAGGCCTTCTGCCTTGGGCAGTTTGCAGCTTGCTTTTCTCCTGTCTCAGGTACCTAGTGCCCAAGCGATGACTGTGTTTGACGACTGACTTGCCTTATCTGGGCCCTGAGACTCTTCCTTTGAAGCCTTGAGGGGTGAGCTCCAGGGCGGGTGTCAGGAGGAAAACATATCGGAGCTCCCCCTCAGCCCTCCTGGTGTCTGCGCCTCAAGCTGGCGGCTGGAAGGCTCTCACACCTGATGTCTTGCTTTCTCCCACCCGCGGGAAGGGTCCTCTGCCACTGGAGGCCACTGGCCAGAGGCAGGGGATGGAGGGTTGGTGATGCCCAGTTCTGCCTCTGTCCTCTCCCTGCATCCTGTCCCGCCTCAGAGGCTGGGAAACGCCGGCAGGGAGAGGCTGAGAGACACACCCCATCCCCCAATTCATGAACTCCTCCTGGGCCTCACAGTCTCCACAGGGTTTTCAGATTCATCGCCCAAACCTTATAAAGTGAGGGCTCGCTGGTAGACAGTCCATGTATCAGATGAGAAAAATGAAGCAGGAGACACCAGCACTAAGCCAAGCAGCCAGGCCTCCCTCCCCAGTCTCCCGCCTCCCAGCCGGGCACCTCCCACACATCTGCCCCGTGCCCAGGGTAAGAAAGAGGTTTGGAGGGTCAGCCAGGATTTCCAGCTCTGAGTACCCCTGTAGGACGGACTGATGGACACCGTCATCCAAAGTGATTAGCAGCCTTTGGGAGCCTGGAAGGCTGGAGAAGTACAGGCTGTCCCCTTATTTCAGAAAAGGAAGGGCCCAGGAGGTTGTGAGCTGCCCTGGGCCACAAGGTCACGGAGCACAGGGCAAGTGGGGAACCCGAGGGGCCCTGACTCCAAGCTGGTAGGCACCCCACACTGCACGCTCCGAGCTGCACGCTCCGAGTGTAGAACTGTCAAGGACCCGTGCTTTCATTCTCTGGCTACTGGGCTGAAGACTGGATCCCATTTGGTGAGAGGTTGTGGGGTCCTTCGGCAGATCACTTTGTATTCATTTGCGACCAGCTCCCAGCATGGTGTGCCCAGGCTGCCTGGGTTCACATGGAAGCTCCCTGGTTGGCTGTGGGCCAAGGGGACCTCCCTGTGCCACCGCCTAAAGGTTCTGCGGGATTTTTAGGGAGGTGATACACATGGAGTCTTCACTGAATTAGGCCCCGCCACAGTGACTCCCCACAAAATACTGGTTGATGTTATTATATACTTATTCTAGAGTTAGAAGAAGGGGCAGTAAAATTCTGTCTGGCTTTGCGAGTGGAAGTGGCTGCGCCGGTTCCCCATGTGGCCGAGGCCTCAGGAGGAAGGTGTGGAAAGGTCTCAATTGTTCTGCAGCAAGACAGGAGCTCTGGGGTTTAACTGACCTGCACACAGCCACCCTCGTACCCTCCTCAAGTGTGAACCAGGAGGCCCTAGCCTGCTGTGCATCCTGCCAGGGACCTTTCATCAGTGGCTGACTCTACTCCCTGACTCGTGGCCCCGGATTACCGGGGATCAGAATACCCAAGGGGGGCTGGTTCCTACCCCTGGCTGATGGCTGAGAACAGCTGGGTCCTGAAGGCCTGGCCAGACCTATTTGTGGGCAGGCAAAGCATATCCAAGCCAAGATGTTGGAGAGAATTCGAGAAAAACAGCCCCATCTCAGCTTCCATTTGCCTGGCTAGGGCCAGGCACGAACCCAGGCAGAACCGGGGAATTCCTACTCAAAGCAAAATGACCAACCAAACTATTGGGAGTTGAAGTGTGCTTGGATCTGAGCCAAGAGCTCCTGGGGGGCTCAGCAGGGTGCTCAGGAGGTCCGGGCTCCTCTCTATGAAGGTGTGGAGTTCTGAGGAGCCTGGGGCACGGGCAGAGAAGGAAAGTGGCTTTGGTGACCTGACCAAAGGGCATCTCTGGGAGAGCTGTTTCTGTCGCTCTCCCAGAAAGGTGCGGGTGGTGCTCGCTGGGCAGCCGAGCCCTCTGAGGACTCAGGGGGAGACTGCTCTAGGCGTGAGGCATATGTGCAACAGGCCGGGGGTGGGAGAGTCAAGTTAGGATCAACCCGTATGTGTCTCTGCCCCTCCCGGGCCACACCAAGACTTTGGCACCTTCTTCCCCACCCATCCATTCCTCTCCAGCTTCGGTCCTTTACACTGAAGTGGACTTTTAAAAATAGGTAAAGCACATGGTACTCAGTGAAAAGTTTCCCGTCCTGCCCTGTCCCCCACTCTCCTCCGCAGGGCATCGTGCACAGGTCCTTACTGAGGGGGCATGTGTGTACACAGGCATACAGGTCAATATTCTCCTTTTCTGGCCTTTTTTGGTGGCAGACTCCTCTGAGAGTCTGGAAAACTCTGTGTTACTCCCTAAAATAAGGCATGCACACATACAGAAATAGTGTATAATTTCAGGGGTTTACTCCATGACCACTTTTGTCCTGCTCAGCAAGGGGTTCTGGCTGTGACTTGCAGCAACTGGGTCTGACCCCTATTTTCTCTCCTTAACGCTGTCTGCCCATATTCACATTTCCCTCACCTGCCGGGATCTTCACAAGATTTCATCAGAGGAGAGCTTTGAAGGCCTTGACAAAAGAGCTTTAACAAAACAGCCATTTAGTGTCTTCCTTCAGTAACTTCCTATTATATTGAGATCAAAATAAAATCTCAACTCTTAGAATGGCTTGGAAGGCCCTTGACTCCCGGTGTCCCTGAACGTCCCTCCTGGTCTCATCCCACCATTCTCACCTTCTGTCCACGCAGCTCTGGCCACAGCGACCTTCTTTCTGTCCCTTATTGAACGTGTCAGAGCCAGGTCTCCCATCAGGGTCTTTGCTTCAGCAGCTCGCTCTGCCTGGAAAACTGTTTCCCCTGATGGCAGAACCCCTGGTTCCCTCTGGGTCAGCTCCCAGGTTGTGGCTCCGGGAGGCCCTCCCCAGCCAGCCCTCCTCATGGTGTGTCCCTTCCACGGTACCATCCCATCCCACGGACATCCTCAGGACACTTACCACTCTGAAGTTATTTTACTTCTTTAGTCATTTACTGTCTTCCCCTACTAGGGTGTGAACTCCCATCTCCAGCACTGCAGAATGGGGCCTGGCACACCCTAGGCACTCAGTAAATATCTGTGGACTGAATAAAGGATCTCAGTGGAGGTTAGATAAGAATCTGGACTCCTCCCCACCCCCACCCCAAAAAAAGAATCTGTACTCCCTTCTCCATCCCACCAAAGCAGCCCCAGGCAATCTCTGGCTCCTGTTCTAGGCAAAATTCCGGCCTCTCCCTCATTTCTCTATTCCCAGATGTCCTACCCTTTTCCCAGATCTCTGGGGCCCCTCTTTCCCAATCAGAATCTAACAAAAACTCTTTTGTGATTTTATGCCTGGGAGATTTAATCTGAGTCAATTTGGCTTCTCCAGCTCTGGCTCAGTGGAGTCCAAAGGTCTGATCAGCGTTTCCAGTGGACCAGCCAGCAGCTCTGCTGTCTGAGGGCTCGAGCTCCACCCCAGGCGGACCGAGGGTACTGACGGAGGATGGTCAGAGCCTTGCTCCCTGAGCTGCCATTCCTGGGTCTTGGGGAAATAGACGAACACCAACCAGATAAGAAGAGCAAAGGCTATTTATTCAGAGCTTGCTACATCAAGGGAGTCAGTCAGCCGTGGTCACTTGTTCTCAAAGAGACTGAAGGTCAGGCAGAGAGGTGGGAGAGCTTTATTTATAGCAGGAAAAAGGGAAGGATTCCGATGTGCCTTCTCTGCAGGCTGTCGGCCTGGGGAAGCTGTAAAGGCAGGTACCTAGAAGCCAGGCGTCCTGTGTGACTGGTTGGGGGTGCGTATTTGGCCATTTACTGTCTTCCACATTGTTTGGCTCTAAGTTGCAATGTGGACAAAACTTGGGGAAGTTGTCCGTTCTGGCCATTTTGAGCCAATTGTTACAGAAAGTTCACGTTTCGGTTTCTGAACTGTAACTAGAGATAGTCTTCTTACAGATGTGACCTATGGATAGCCTGGGTGTTTTCTTGTTGATGAGGAGTTGGTTTGCTGGGCAGGTTTCTGCAGGTCATGGGGCAGAATTCTGTTTTTCCATCTGCTCTGGCCACTGCCTGTGTGTTCAGTCTCTTAGTCCACAGTGCAGATCAGTCTCTCGTTGTCTCCTCTTTCCCTCCCTTCAAGATGGGAACATCTTGGGGTGGGAGAATCATCACCATTCTGATTTCCTTCATTCAGCAGCTTTCTGGCAAAGGCCTTGGCTGTGCGAGGAATCTTGGTGAGAGGTGCAGGCTGAGCAGGACTGGCCGGACGTCTCTCATGGGCTTGGTTCTGGAGGGGGATTCTCAGTTGGGAAGGCTTTGTGGTTAGTGTGGTGTTTCAGGAGTGGGATTGCTATAGATGGGAACTGGGGAGAGACGGGGTGGGGGACACTCTTGGAAGGGAATACGACGAGGCAGGGGCAGGTGGAAGAGCCTAGGGTAGTCACTTTCTCTCTGTTGCTGGGAGGCAGACATGGCATATGCGTGAAGGTGCTGTGTGAGTTGTGATGTTTCGGCGTGAGGAAAGGCGGTGGGAATTGCCTGGAAAGGGCCTCTCTCAAAACAAGGAGACTGAATGTGCCTAGGCAGCAATAATCGTAATACCAGCAGATGGGCTCCTGGCTGGCTCAGTCATAGAGCATATGACCCTTAATCTCGGGGTTGTAAGTTCAAGCCCCCTGTTAGAGCCTGGTTAAAAAATTAAAAAAAAAATAATACTATCATTTACTGAGTTGGAGCCACTGCTCTGAGCCTGCCGAGAACCCCTACCACAGTCCGGTGAGGTAATTACTATTATCATCTACATACTGCAGATGAGATCCCTGATGCACAGGCCAGTTAAGGAACTTGCTCTAAGTGCCAGAGGGGAGAGAACGCTTAGATGTGTGCTTTGCACAAGATCAGCAACAATCGTACACCTTCAAATGCTGCTTCCTTTTTTTTTTTTTTTTTAAGATTTTATTTATTTATTCATGAGAGACAGAAAGAGAGGCAGAGGGAGAAGCAGGCTCCCCACTGAGCAGGGACCCCGACGCGGGGCTTCATCCCAGGTCCCCGGGATCATGACCCGAGGCAGACGCTTAACCATCTAAGCCACCCAGGCACCCTCAAATGCTGCTTTCTGATTCAAGGTCTTTGTCCATGATGTGCATCTCAATGCATCACTAACAATTAGCTATAATAAAAATCAGACCCCACTAAGTGTGAGGAAGAGTCCTAACATTTGCATGTATTAACTCATTTAATCTCAGTATATCAGCCCCTGGGGTAAGGAACGTGATTATCATTTCCATTTTATGGAGGAGAGGAGCTATGTGGCACGGCCTATGCCTCAGTCCCTGAAGTCTGCACACTTCCTACAGTGCCACCACCTCCTGTCAACAAGCGGGACCATGTCTCCTCCACCATCAAGCCCTGACCCCCACAGTGCTCCACGGCTAGGAGTCAACCCCAAGTCAGTGCTTCTCGCCTTTCTGGACATTCTCCCCAGAAAAACATGCATGTGCACACACACCGACACCTCTTAGGAAATTCACAGATAACCCCTCAAGTCTAACCCCTCAAGTCTTTCCATGGCAAGTGGGTAATGGGGGAAGACTCTGGGGGTGAATGCTCCAGCCAGGGGGTATTCTGCAGTCTGGAACAAAAAAGGTCAACAAAAAGTCAAAAAGACTTTGAATTCTAAGAGATTTACTTTATTGAGAGAATGGAAATGAAATTCCACAGCTACTTTTATTTACTTCACTAGAGAACAGCCTGTTCAGGGCACCTGGGTGGTTCAGTCTGTTAAGCATCTGCCTTCGGCTCAGGTCGTGATCCTGGAGTCCCGGGATTGAGCCCCACGTCAGGCTCTCTGCTTGGTGGGGAATCTGCTTCTTCCTCCCCCTCTGCTCCTCCACTCTCTCCCCACTTGTGCACATGCTCTCTCTCTCTCATATTAATACATAAAATCTTAAAAAAATTAAAATTAAAAAAAGAAAGAAAACAGCCTGTCCTGAGAGTCCCCATCTTTGGATCAACTTAATAACCCAACATGTCTCACACATCTAGACAGCTGGACACTGCTGGAGAAATAATTCTGCCGATTTATGCCAATGCACATTTATGGGGTCTAATCCCAGCTGGGTCTTTAACACAGCTTGGCAGCTCTTACTTGTACCAGATAAACACTCACACCCATGCTCACAATGGCCACTCCAACCCGTCTGTAAGGACTTTTTGAGCTTTAAGAGTTTTCATGTGTTAGAAGCACAATTGCACAAATTTTAATTCACATCCACCAGGACTTTTATCCAGTTCCTCCCTCTACTTGGGCTCTTGACCCTTTATTTTGTTTGTTTATTTGGATAATTACTGATTTAGAGGCTAACATGCCTGGCACTGGGCTGGGCTCTAGGCCCCTACCATGGTCTCTCTTCCCATGCAGTTTACAGCCCAGAGAGAAAGACTGTCATTCCACATATAATTACAAATATGATGAGGGACACTAAAAGGAAAGTAGAGAGATTGTCAAATGTGTTGATGTGGAGGTTTCAGGAAGGCCTCCCTGAGGAAGTGGCATTTCAAGCTGAGTCCCAAAGGATGACATGTCAGTTTGGAATGCTTTGGGTTGCACACAACAGAAAATCCTACCAACAGTGAAACCATAAAGATGTTTATTATTTCCTTAAGAAGCCTGGAAGCAGAGTTTCAGGGCTTTTAGTTGGCTCAACAATATCAAGGGCCATGAGTGAATATCCCTACAATTTTCTTGTTTTTTCTTTCAGTCATAAGAGGGTTGCCATAGATTCAAGTGTGACTTCCTTACATAACATCATCTCAAAGCCCCAAAAGAGGAGAAAGGGCTCTGGTTCCCAAGCAGCTCTCTTTCAAATGGGCACAAAAATTCATCCACAAATTCCCAGGAGTTTTCCTCTTGTGTCTTTTCTCCCAAAAGTGGGTCATAGGCCCACCTCAGGCACAGAGAGAAGGGGTTTCCCTGATTGACTCAGACCAATCAGGATTGATCCCATAGCACAGTGAGGACCCTACCTTTCCTGAAGATATTCCTGCCTGTTGGATCGCTCGAATCAAAGGGTCCACTAATTCTGGATTTGGACACCTAGATATTATGTAAATAATAAATATGCCTGAATGCCAATAAAAACAAATTTTTTTAAAAAGATTTTATTTATTTATTTGAGAGAGAGGCAGTGAGAGAGCATGAGCGAGGAGAAGGTCAGAGGGAGAAGCAGACTCCCCGTGGAGCTGGGAGCCCGATGCGGGACTCGATCCATGGTCTCCGGGATCATGACCTGAGCGGAAGGCAGTCGTCCAACCAACTGAGCCACCCAGGCATACCAAAACAAATTTTTAAAAGTCATCTTAAAAGAATGAGAGAAGTAACAAGATCTGAGGAATTGCTGAATTGAGATGCCGAGATACTGGAGAGGATGGGAAAGCGGAGAAGTGAAGCCTCCTCTGAAGGCTACTTAAGCCTTGGGGCTTTGTTCTGGAAAAGGCTGAGCTGCAATTCTGGCAGCCTCCAGAGGCTAGGGTGGAAATTTCAAAGTCAGGTGGTTCCAACTGCTAGTGCCCTCAGGAGATGGCAAAAGAATAAGTTCTCTTTAGAAGAAGACAATATTATCTTGAACGTCAGGGTGTTTCTATAAATAATTTTCTAAAACAATGTCTAGTACACAAAGATAATCCAAGGATATCAGACAGCACAAGTAAAAACAGTAGGTACAGTAGGTAATAGAAATAGACACAGGGTCTCCAGATATTGAGATGACTAGCATAGATTATGCTTATTTTTAAGGAATAAATGCCAAGGATGGAAAATTTGGTTGGGAAATAGAAATTTTTAAAAGTGATATTGTAGGGGCACCTGGGTGGCTCAGTGGGTTAGGCCTCTGCCTTCAGCTCAGGTCGTGGTCCCGGGGTCCTGGGATCAAGCCCCGCATCGGGCTCTCTGCTCGGCAGGGAACCTGTTTCCTCCCTCTCTATCTGCCTGCCTCTCTGCCTACTTTTGATCTCTGTCTGTCAAATAAATAAATAAAATCATTAAAAAGAAAAAGTAAAAATAGATTGATTAGACTATATGAAAATTTAAAGCTTTTTAAAAAAAATTTATTTATTTATTTGACAGACAGAGATTACAAGTAGGCAAGAGAGGCAGGTAGGGAGAGAGAGGAGGAAGCAGGCTCTCCGAGGAGCAGAGAGCCCGATGTGGGGCTCGATCCCAGGACCCTGGGATCATGACCCAAGCCGAAAGCAGAGGCTTTAACTCACTGAGCCACCCAGGCGCCCTGAAAATTTAAAGCTTTTGTGCTTCAAAGGATACCATCAAGAGAGTGAAAAGAAAGGGCACCTGCATGGCTCAGTCAGTAGGGTATGCAACCCTTGATCTCAGGGTCGTAAGTTCGAGCCCCATGTTGAGGGTAGAGTTTATTATTTATGATAATCGACCATATACTAAGCCATAAAGCTAGTTTCAACAAGTCCAAAGGATTAAAATCATTTAGAGCTATTCTTTAGCCACAACACAATTATGCTAGAAATAAAAAACAAAAGGACAGCTAGAAAACCCCAGATGTTTGGCAATAAAACAATATATTTCTAAATAATTCATAAATCAAAAAATTTTTTAAAATAATTCATGAATCAAAGAAGAAATTATAATAAAATTATAAAGTCTGAAATAAATAATTTTAAAACATTACATATCAAAAGTTGTGGGATACAAGTTATTCTCTTGATGGAAATTTACAGCCTTATACAGTTAAATCAGAAAAGAAGAAAATATAAAAATTAATGAACTAAATATGCATCAAAAAAACAAAAGAGGGGCGCCTGGGTGGCTCAGTGGGTTAAAGCCTCTGCCTTCGGCTCAGGTCATGATCCCAGGGTCCTGGGATCGAGCCCCGTATCGGGCTCTCTGCTCTGCGGGGAGCCTGCTTCCTCCTCTCTCTCTGCCTGCCTCTCTGCCTACTTGTGATCTCTCTCTCTCTGTGTCAAATAAATAAATAAAATATTTTTTTAAAAAAAGTACAAAAGAACAGCAAATTAAACTTGAAATTAGAAATGGGGAAATAACAATGATAATTGAAAGCATACATACACAAAATAGAATAAAAATAAAACAAGTTGGTACTTTGAGAAGACTAATAAAACTGATAAAACCTTTGGTGAAATGAAATAGAGAGACAGACAGACAGACAGAAGGCTGGAATGAACCCTGTCAGGAATGAAAAACAGGGCATTACTATAGTTCCTGCAGATCCTCGGAAGAAACCAAGAGAATATTATGAACTTTAAGCTAAAGCATTGGAAAAATTTTTATGGAATGGATAAATCCCCACGGGGAAAAAGATAGCTTATAAAATACCCAAGAAGAAATGGGAATTCTGAATAGACCAATAACTCAAAAGAACTGAAACCCTAGTTTAAAATTTTCCTACAGGGGTGCCTGGGTGGCTCAGTTGGTTAAGCATCTGCCTTCGGCTCAGGTCATGACTCTGGGGTCCTGGGATGGAGTTCCCTATCAGGCTTCCTGCACGGTGGGGAGTCTCCTTCTCCCTCTGCACCTCCCCCCCCCATTCGTGCTTTCTTCTCTCGCTAACTCTCTCTCAAAATAATAAATAAGTAAATTTTAAATAAATAAAGGTGGAAAAATATTTCCCTACAAAGCAGGTTCTAGGCCCACATGGCTTCATCAGCAACTTCTATCAAATATTTATGGAAGATATAAGTCAATATTGTACAAACTCTTTTGGAGAAAAGAAGTAATTAATTTTGAGCCTAGTACAATGTCATACACACACACACACACACACACACACACACATTTTAAAAATACATGTATTTTTAAAGTTTCCAAAGAAAGAGAAGATGGGAGGACTTAGGAGGACCCTAAGCTCACCTCGTCCCACAGATACAACTAGATAACACATCAGTGTAAATAACCTGAAACTGTCTATATATTACTATGTTTTGACGTCCTAGAAAAACCCTTTCCTGGCTTGGGAGAGACAATTCTTAAGAGATGGCAAAGGGCCCAGCTAGGAGCGTCATCCAGGGCCGTCTCTCCTCTGTCTGGCCCCTGCAACCCAGGAGGCAACACTCCTCTGCTTTAATCATCCCAGGGCCAGGTGCCAGGCAACTAAGGACCAACCCTGGAGCCCAAAGCTGGCCAAAATTACTCAACTAGCCAGTCCTACACCCTTCAGTGACTTTTCCCCAGAAACCCCTGTAAAGGCCTAAATCTTCCCACATCCCACTGTTTTCTGCCTCCTGACCATCCTGGTGTCTTTCCAATGTGACCCTGTAAAATTTATTTTTTTCTTTTAAGATTTTAATTATATATTTGTCAGAGATAGATACAGTGAGAGAGGGAACACAAGCAGGGGGAGTGGGTGAGGAAGAAGCAGGCTCCCCGCTGGGCAGGGAGCCCGATGCGGGGCTTGATCCCAGGACTCCACGATCATGACCCTAGCTGAAGGCAGATGCTTAACTGACTGAGCCACCCAGGTGCCCCAAAATATGTAATCTTGATACCAAAACCTGATACGCTATGGAAGAAGAAAAATTACAGATAAATCTCATTCATGAACAATGAAACAAAAATTCTAAAGGAAATATTAGGATGCTGAATTCAGCAATATGTAAAAAAGAATGCCACATCATGTTCAAGTTGTGTTTATTACAATTTTAGTAATGCAAGCTAAGTTTAATTTTAAAAATATCAATGAATGAATTCACCACGTTAACAAACCAAACAAGAAAAATCATAAGTCATCTCCATAGCTACAGGAAAAATAATTAAAAAATTGACATATATTAATGATACAAAACTCTTAGCAAGGGCGCCTGGCTGTCTCAGTTGTTACAGCGTGTGACTCTTTATCTCGGGGTCACGAGTTCAAGCCCTATGTTGGGGTACAGATTACTTTAAAAAAATAAACAAAACAAAACTCTTAGTGACTGAAAGGGGACTCTCTTAATATGACAAAGGATACTACAAAGCACCAGTAGCAAACATCATGTTAATGGTGAAATGCTGAAAGCTTTTCCTTTGAGGTCAGTGATTTATTATGGTATAGCAAGTTACCTCAACACTTCGTGGACTAAAACAACAAATATATATTATCTCATGGATTCTGTGCTTTAGGAATTTGGAAGTGACTTAACTGAGTGGCTCTGGCTCGGGTCTCTCATAAGTTGCAGTCAAGAAGTGAGCTGGGGCTATAGCCATTTGAAGACTTGACTGGGGTCAGAGAACCCCTTCGAGGCCACTCACATGACTGTTAGCAGGAGGCCACAGTTCTTTACTTGTTGGCTGGAGTCCTCAGTGTCTCACCATGGACCTCTTCTCACAAGATGGGAAGTGGCTTCCCCTAGAACTAGTTTCCATGAAAGAGAGGCAAATGTCCCCATGTCTTTTATGTCCTAGTCTCACAAGTGACATACCCTTACTTCTACCATGCTCAACTGGTCAACAAACAATACGAGGGGGACTACATGAGGGTGTGAAGACCAGTAGAAGGTATTGACATTGAGGGGCATCTGGAAGGCTGGCTGCCACATAAGATCAGGATGCCCTCTATCTCCACTTCCCATCAACATTACTTAGAGGTCTATCCAGAGAAGTAAAAAAGAAAAAGAAGATAAAAG
>PISX010002712.1:18589-102252 GCA_004024625.1 Mellivora capensis
AAAGAAAGAAAGAAAGAAAGAAAGAAAGAAAGAAAGAAAGAAAGGAAGGAAGAAAAATAAAAGGCAAAATGATTGGGGTACCTGGTTGGCTCAGTCAGTACTGCATGCAACTCTTGATCTCAGGGTCATGAGTTCATGGAGCCTACGTTAAAAAAGGCAGGGGGAGGATTAGAATGAAGACGTAAAAATATTGATATTTACAGAGAATGACTGTGTGTGTAGAAAATCCCAAAGACTCCACATCTTTCCCTCTCATAGCCAACCCTAGGGTTCCCAAGCAACAGCTCTCACCTTGCAGTTCTTCACAAGCCAATTTCACTGACAGCACGTTCCACTGAGGAGGAGATAAAGGTCCTCAGGGGATGGGCAAGGTTGCTCTGAAAAAATGGAAGCTATTTCAAAAAGACAAGAAAGGGTAAGTCTTCAGATTAAAAAAAAAAGGGGGGGGCACCTGGGTGGCTCAGTGGGTTAAAGCCTCTGCCTTCAGCTCGGGTCATGATCTCAGGGTCCTGGGATCGAGCCCCACATCGGGCTCTCTGCTCAGCAGGGAGCCTGCTTCCTCCCCTCTCTCTCTCTGCCTACTTGTGATCTGTCAAATAAATAAAATCTTAAAAAAAAAAAGACTTTTTTTTTTTTTTTAAGATTTTACTTATGTATTTGACAGAGAGAAAGAGAGAGACAGAGACCACAAGCAAGGCTCAGTCGGTTTAAGTGTCTGTTTTCAGCTCAGGTCATGATCCCAGGGTCCTGGGATCGAGCCCCACATCAGGATCCCTGCTCAGTGAGGAGCCTGCTTCTCTCTCTCCCTTTGCCTGCTGCTCACCCTGCTTGTGCACTCTCTCTCTCTCTCAAATAAATAAATAAAATCTTACCGCAAAAAGAACAGTTATGTGCAAGGCCTTATGTGGATATGTTTTCATTTCTCTTGGGTAGATACTAAAGAATAGAATTGCTGGGTCATATGGTAAATATGTTTAGCCTTTTGAGAAGCTGTCAGTTTTCCAAAGTGACTCTATCATTTTTTATTCCTGCCAGCAATGTTTGAGGCTTCCCATTTCCACACACAGCCAACATTTGCTATTGTCTGATTTTTTTTAATTATAGCCATTTTGGTGGGTGTGACAAGGTTTGCGTACTTTGGATTTCCATGTCCCTATCATTAACGATACTGAGCATGTCATCATATGCTTATCAGCAATTTTTATACCTTTTAGGTGAAATGTCTATTCAAATTTTTGCTCATTTTTAAATTGGATTGTTTTCTTATTACTGAGGTGTGAGAGTTCTGATATTCTCTTCTGTATATACACCCATGTTATTTTTCAGCAGAATTGTCACTCTTTCTTTTTTTTTTTTTTTTTTTTTTGAGAGAGAGAGAGAGAGTAGCATGGGGGAGGGGCGGGGGAGGGGTAGAGAGAATCTTTTTTTTTTAAGATTTTTATTTATTTGACAGACAGAGATCACAAGTCGGCAGAGAGGCAGGCAGAGAGCGAGGAGGAAGCAGGCTCCCCATTGAGCAGAGAGCCCGATGTGGGGCTCAATCCCAGGACCCTGGGATCATGACCTGAGCCGAAGGCAGAGGCTTTAACCCACTGAGCCACCCAGGCGCCCCCCCGCTTTTTTCTTTTAAGATTTTATTTATTGGGCGCCTTAGTGGCTCAGCTGGTTAAGCAACTGCCTTCAGCTCAGGTCATGATCCTGGAGTCCCAGGATCCAGTCCCGCATGGGGCTCCATGCTTGGCAGGAAGTCTGCTTCTCCCTTTGACTAACTCTCCTCTCATGTTCTTTTTGTCTCTCTCCATCTCTCTCAAGTAAATAAATAAAATCTTTTTTAAAAAAAAAAAAGGATCTTATTTATTTGACAGAGAGAGACCTAGCAAGAGAGGGAACACAAGCAAGGGGAGTGGGAGGAGAAGCAGGCTTCCTGCAGAGCGGGGAGCCTGATGCAGGGCTTGATCCCAGAACCCTGGGATCATGACCTGAGCTGAAAGCAGTCGCTTAATGACTGAGCCACCCAGGCACCCCCAAAGAGAGAATCTTAAGCAGTGCAGTGCAGCATACAGAGCAATATGGGGCTTGATATCATGACCCTGAGATCATGACCTGAGCCAAAATCAAGAGTTGGATGCATAACTACTGGGTATTTACTCCAAAGATACAAATGTAGTGATCTGAAGGGGCATGTGCACCCCAATGTTTATAGCAGTAATGTCCACAATAGCCAAACTATGGAAAGAACCTAGATGTCCATCAACAGATGAGTGGATAAAGAAGATGTAGTGTATATATACAATGGAATATTATGCAGCCATCAAAAATGAAATCTTGCCATTTGCAATGACGTGGATGGACCTAGAGGCTATTATGCTGAGCGAAATAAGCCAACTGGAGAAAGACAATTATCATATGATCTCCATGATATGAGGAATTTGAGAAACAAGACAAAGGATCATAGGGGAAGGGAGGGAAAAATGAAACAAGACGAGACCAGAGAGGAAGACAAACCATAAGAGACTCAATCTCAGGAAACAAACTGAGGTTTGCTGGAGTGGAGGAGGTTGGAAGCAATGGGCTGGGTGATGGACACTGGGGAGGGTACGTGTTGTGGTGAGCACTGTGAATCATGTAACAATGATGAATCACAGAACTGTATCCCTGAAACAAATAACACATTATATGTTAAAAAAAAAAAAAGAGAGAGAGAGAGCTGGATACTTAACTGACTGAGCCACCCAGGTGCCCCTTTAGCCACTAAATTTACAGGAATTTGTTAGAGCAGCCATAATAAATGAATACAGATGGTGTTAAATTTTTTTAAATTTTTATTTATTTAACAGAGAGAGACAGAGTGTGAGAGAGAGCGAGCACAAACAGGGGGAATAGCAGAGGGAGAAGGAGAACCTCCACTGAGCAGGGAGCCTGATGCAGGGCTCGATCCCAGGACCCTGGGACCATGACCTGAGCTGAAGGCAGATGCCCAACCGGGTGCCCCTCTGGTTAAATATTATTTATAAAATATTATAAATTTTAAATTATAATTTATATATTATATATAATAAATTAAATTATAAAAATTATAAAATATTATAAAAATTATAAAAAATATAAATTTTTTAAAATATTTTAAAATTTATTTTAGAGGGACAGCACAGTAGGGAGGGGTAAGGGAAGAGGGAAAGAGTCGTAAGCAGACTCCACACTGAGCCTGGAGCCCAATGTGGGTCTTTATCTTACAACCCAGATATCACAACCTGAGATAAAACCAAGAGTCTGACCCTTAACCAACTGGTCACCCAGGTGCCCCTCTAAATTTTTATTTAAATTTAATATTATACACACCATCTACTCAAAAATTTCCAGGCTTTCATAGCACCTTACCAAAGGTATTAGGAGAAACTAAACTACCACTGTCAAAGATGTGAAGGATAGCAAATCATTCTGTGAGGGAGACCCAAGACCAGAGTATAGTTGTGTTTAAGAGACAAATTCTAGGGGCAAACAGCAAGACTGGTTCCTTCTGGAGGCTCCAGGGAAGAATCTTTTGCTTGTTTCTTTCAGTTTCTGGTTGCTGTTCACATCACTCCAAACTCAGCTTCGATAGTCAAATGTCTTTTCCCCTTTTGATGTCATATCTCACCCTGCCTCCCTTTTTTTTTTGTTTTGTTTTAAAAGATTTTATTTATTTATTTGATAGAAAGTGAGGGGAGCAGTGGGCAGAGGGAGAGGGAAAAGCAGACTCCCTGCTAGTGCTGGATCCCAGGACACTTAGATTATGACCTGAGCTGAAGGCAGATGCTTAACGGACTGAGTCACCCAGGCATCCCACCCTGCCTCCTTCTTATGAGGACCTTTGTGATTTACATTCAGGGACTGTTCAGATAATCCAAAATAATCTCCCCATCTAAAAGTCCATACTTTTAATCACATTCTACAAAGTCTCTTTTGCCATGTAAAGGTAACACTCACAGATTCCAGAAATTAGGACCTGGATATCTTTGGGGGCCATTCATCAGCCTACCACACTCTCCAGTACAAATATAGTACAATGTGAGTCACAAATACAAGTCACATTTATAATTCCAAATACTTTAGTAGTCATATTTTAAAAAGTCAAACATGGGGGGTGCCTGGATGACTCAGTGGGTTAGGCCTCTGCCTTCAGCTCAGGTCATGATCTCAGGGTCCCCGGATCGAGCCCCACATTGGGCTCTCTGCTCAGTGGGGTGCCTGCTTCCCCCTCTCTCTCTGCCTACTTGTGATCTCTGTCAGATAAATAAAATCTTTTAAAAAAGTCAAACATGGAATACTATCAAGCCATCAAAAACATTCATATTTTTGCAATGACATGGATGGAACTAGAGGGTAATTACGCTAAGCAAAATAAGCCAACCAAAGAAATACAATTATATGATCTCACTCATATGTGGAATTCAAGAAACAAAAGGGGGTCATAGGAGAAGGGAAGGAAAAATAAAACAAGACAAAATCAGAGAAGGAGTGAAGCCATAAGAGACTCCTAATCATAGGAAACAAACTGAGGGTTGTTGGAGGGGAGGGTGGCTGAGGGATGGAGTAACTGGGTGATAGACATTAAGGAGAGCACATGATATAATTAGCACTGGGTGTTATATAAGATTGATGAATCACTGAACTCTACCTCTGAAACCAATAACACATTAATGTTAATTAATTGAATTTAAATTTTTAAAAATAGAAAAATACTTAAAAAGTCAAACCCAAAGAATACAAAAACACTAATTCAAAAAGATATATGCACTATGTTTACTCAGCATGATTTATAATACCCAAATTATGGAAGTAGCCCAAATGTCCATCATTAGATGAATGAGGGCTGCTTGGGTGGCTCAGTCAGTTAAGCATCTGCCTTCATCTCCCAGGGTCCTGGGATAAAGCCCTCCATCAGGCTCCCTGCTCAGTGGGGAGCCTGCTTCCCCTTTTCTCTCTCCCTCTGCCTCTCCCTCTGCTTGTGCTTGCAGGCACTCTCTCTCTCTAATAAATAAAATCTTAAAAAAAGAATATTCTATAAAAAATAGATCAATGAGAATGGATAAAGAAGATGTGGTATATATACACAATGGAATACTATGCAGCCATCAAAAGAAATGAAATCTTGCCATTTGCAACAACGTGGATGGAACTAGAGGGTATCATGCTTAGTGAAATAAGTCAATCAGAGAAAGACAACTACCATATGATCTCCCTGATAGGAAGTGAAGATGCAACATGGGGGGTTGGGGGGATAGGAAAAGAAGAAAAGAAACAAGATGGGATTGGGAGGGAGACAAACATCTCACAAAACAAACTGAGGGTTGCTGGGGGTCGGGGGGTCGGGAAAGGGGTGGGGTAATGGACATTGGGGAGGGTATGTGCTATGGTTAGTGCTGTGAAGTGTGTAAACCTGGCGATTCACAGACATGTACCCCTGGGGATAAAAATACTTTATATGTTTATAAAAAATAAAAAAAATTTTAAAAAATAGATCAGTGAATGTAGATGTATATGCACAGGCATGCACACACACACATACACACACACACAGGAATATTTCTCAGCCATAAAAAAAAGAATGGAATCTTGCCATATGCAACAACATGGATGGGTCTACAGAGTATAAAGCTAAGTGAAATAAATAAATCAAAGTCAGACAAATACCACACAATTTCATTCATGTGGAATTTATGAAACAAAACAAATGAACAAAGGAAAAAGAGACAAACGAAAACTATACTCTTTCTTTAAAAATTTTTATTATGGGGGGCGCAGAAGGAGAGTATCTTTTTTTTTTCTTTGAAGATTTTATTTATTTATTTGACAGAGAAATCACAAGTAGGCAGAGAAGCAAGCAGAGAGAGAGAGAGGGAGGCGGGCTCCCTGCTGAGCAGGGAGCCTGATTCGGGGCTCAATCCCAGGACCCTTAGATCATGACCTGAGCCGAAGGCAGAGGCTTAACCCACTGAGCCACCCAGGTGCCCCAGAGAGAGAGTATCTTAAGCAGGCTCCACACTCAGCACAGAGCCCGACAAAGGGCTGCATCTCATAAACCTGAGATCATGACTTGAGCCAAAATCAAGAGCCAGACACCTAACTGACTAAGCCACCCAGGCATCCCCCCAAAAACAGACTGCTAACTATAGAGGATAAACTGATGGTTACCAAAGGGGAAGTGCATGGGAATGGATAAAATAGTATACTTATCATGATGAGCATGGAGTCATATCGAGAATTGTTGAATCACTATATTGTACACCTGAAACTAATATAACACGTTAACTATCCCGGAATTTAAAAAAAAAAATCAAATGAGACAGGTGAGAATAATTTTTTTAAAGGCTTAATTTTTTTAAGATTTATTTTATTTATTTATTTTTAAAGATTTTATTTATTTATTTGACAGAGAGAGATCACAAGTAGGCAGAGAGGCAGGCAGAGAGAGAGGGGGAAGCAGGCTCCCTCCTGAGCAGAGAGCCCGATGTGGGGCTCGATCCCAGGACGCTGGGATCATGACCTGAGCCGAAGGCAGCCACTTAACCAACTGAGCCACCCAGGCATCCCCAAATTTTATTTATTTATTTGACATATAGATATCACAAGTTGACAGAGAGGCAGGCAGAGAGAGAGGAGGAAGCAGGTTCCCTGCTGAGCAGAGCGCCCGATGAGGGGCTCGATCCCCAGACCCTGGGATCATGACCTGAGCCGAAGGCAGAGGCTTTAACCCACTGAGCCACCCAGGCGCCCCAAGAATAATTTCAATAATCTACTTCATTTAACACAATATACCCCAAATATCATTTCAACATGTAATTAATACAAAAATTATTAACAAGGTATCTGAGATACATTGCTTTCTTTTTTTTCATGCAGAGTCTTTGCAATCTGGTGTTCCTTACACTTACAGGACTATGGCAGTTGAAACCACCCACATCTCAAGTACTCAATACCCACAGTGACTGGTGGCTACTTTATTGGACAGCACGGCCAGCTACTAAACTGGAAAGTCACGGAATAACCATTCAGAAAAAGATCACAACAATGTGGGCTTTCTGTTTTTCATACTTACATAAAATACTCTGTACAGACTATTCTTAACATTTGATACTGATTATTAAACAAGAGCCAAGACACTCTTGAAAAAGAACTATGGGGGAGGACTGCCTTATAGATACCAAAATTTGTTATAAAGCTACAGACTGGAAGCACCTGGGTGGCTCAGTTGGTTAAGTGCCTGGCTTCGGTTCAGGCCATGATCCCAGTGTTCTGATATTGAGTCCTGAATGGGACTCTGCACTCAGTGGGAAGTCTGCTTTTCCCTCTCCCTCTGCCCCTTCCCCTGCTTATGCTCTCTCTCTCAAATAAAGTATTTTTTTTTAAGATTTTGTTTATTTATTAGAGAGAGACTGTGAGCATAAGCAGGGGGAGCAGCAAAGGGAGAGGGAGAACCAGGCTCTCTGGTGAGGACAGAGCAGGATGTGGGGCTTGAGCCTAGGACTCTGGGATCGTGACCTGAGCGGAAAGCAGATGCTCAACCAACTGAGCCACCCAGGCAGCCCTAAATAAATAAAGACTTAAAAAAAAAAGAAAAGCTACAGACTGTGGGGGAACCTGGGGTGGCTCAGTCAGTTAAGCATCTGACCCTTGATCTCAGCTCAGACCCTTGATCTCAGTGCAAATTTTGATCTAAGAGTGGTGAGTTCAAGTCCTGAATTGGGCTCCACACTGGGCATAGAGCCTACTTAAGGACTGAGCCACCCAGGTGCCCCGGAGCCTACTTAAAACAAGAAAGAGGGGCATCTGGGTGGCTCAGTGGGTTAAGGCCTCTGCCTTCGGCTCAGGTCGTGATCTCAGGGTCCTGAGATCGAGCCCCGCATGGGGCTCCTTGCTCAGTGGGGAGCCTGCTTCTCTCTTTGCCTCTGCCTGCCTCTCTGCCTGCTTATGATTTCTGTCTCTCTCTATGTCAAATAAATTAAATTAAAAAAAATCTTTAAAAAAAAAAACAAGAAAGAAAAAATGGGAAAAGCACTAAACATAATGACAATTACATTCAATTTAAAAACATTTTATCACCAAAGACACCGTTAAGAGAGTGAAGAGGCAAAATATTTCCAATATATTACCTGTCAAAGAGTTCAGATCTGGAAGAACTACAAGTCAATATGGAAAAGTCTAACAGAAAAAATATGCAAGAGACTTGAGTAGACATCTCACAGAGAATATCCAAATGGCCAATCAACACATTAAAAGTGTTTAACCTCATTTATAGATATGGAAATGCAAATTAAACCCAATACAAACAAACTCACCAGAATAGCTAAATACACAACCTTAAGAGTTGGTAAGACTGTGTAACAGGAACTCTCAAACCCTGTGGATAGGAATAAAAATTAGTACAACCACTTTGGCATTATCTAGTTAGGCTGAGGAGACTCTGACACAGTCATCCAACTCCTAGCTCCCCTGTACACTCAACAGAAATGCACGCATTTTTTTAAGTTTTAGCATATTTGAAATAGCCTAAAATTGTAAATAAGCCAAATATCCATCAACAGTAATACAGATAATTGTGGTATATTTCTAAAATGGAATTCTATATGAAAATTAATGAACTATGTATATGGAAAAATGGGAATGCATGCTTGAAAGCCAGACATACAAAAAATATGATCTAATTCCATTCTCTTTTTTTAAGTTTTTTTTTTTTTTAATTGACAAAGAGAGATCACAAGCAGGCAGAGAGTCAGGCAGAGAGAGAGGGGGAAGCAGGCCCCTGCTAAGCAGAGAGCCCAACAACGGGGCTTGTTCCCAGGACCCTGAGATCATGACCTGAGCCGAAGGCAGAGGCTTAACCCACTGAGCCACCCAGGCGCCCCTCCATTTTTTTTTAAGATTTTATTTATTTGACACAGAGAGAGCACAAGTAGGCAGAGTGGCGGGAAGAGGGAGGAGGAGAAGCAGGCTCCCCACTGAGCAGGATGCGGAGCTGGATCCCAGGACCCTGGGATCATGACCTGAGCTGAAGGCAGACACTTAATCGACTGAGCCACCCAGGCGCCCCTCTAATTCCATTCTTATGAAGCCAAAATGGGTAAAATTAAGTGAGTGTGCATTCTCCATAATGGCAAAAAGGTGGAAACATTCCAAACATCTATCAACAGATGAATGGATAAAGAAAATGTGGCATATCCATACAACAGAATATTATTCAGCCATAAAAAGAAATGAAGCTCTGCTACATGCTTTAACATGGATGAACCTTGAAAACATTATGTTAAAGGAAATAAACAAGACACAGAAGTACTTCCAATTTTTTTTAAAAAGATTTTATTTATTTGACACAGAGAGAGATCACAAGTAGGCAGAGAGGCAGGCAGAGAGAGAGAGGGAAGCAGGCTCCCCGCTGAGCAGAGAGCCCAATGCAGGACTCGATCCCAGAACCCTGAGATCATGACCTGAACCAAAACAGAGGCTTAGCCCACTGAGCCACCAGGCGCCCCAGAAATAATTCCATTATTGAAGTACTTGCGTGAGGTTACTAAAATAAGCAGTCATAGAGACAGAAAGAGGATGAGAAGTTACTAGGGGCAGGGAGGAGGTGGCCAATAAAGCTTAAAAAAAAAACCAACAAATGGGACGCCTGGGTGGCTCAGTTGGTTGGACGACTGCCTTAGGCTCAGGTCATGATCCCAGAGACCCAGGATTGAGTCCCGCATCAGGCTTCCAGCTCCACGGGGAGACTGCTTCTCCCTCTGACCTTCTCCTCGCTCATGCTCTCTCTCACTGCCTCTCTCTCAAATAAATAAAAATCTAAAAAAAAACAAAACAAAAAACAAAAAAAACAAACCAACAAAAACCTAAATGATTGCTACATTTGTGGTGAGCACAGCACAAGGTATAAACTTGTCAAATCACCATGCCGTACACCTGAAACTATGCAACAGTGTGTGTCAACTCTATTAAAAAATAATTTTTTTTAAATGCCAAATGTTTGTTAAAAAACAAAAACCCAAACCAAAAAAACCCAAAAGAGTGCCTGGGTGGCTCAGTCCATTAAGTTTCTGCCTCCAGCTCAAGTAATGATCCCAGAGTCCTGGGATCGAGCCCTGTGTAGTAATCCCAGCTCAGTGGGGAGTCTGCTTCTTCCTCTCCCTCTGCCTGCCACTCGCCCTGATTGTACTCTCTCTCTGTGAAATAAATAAATAAAATCTTCAAAAAAAACCCAAACACAACAAACCAACCAACAACCAAAAAACCCTAAATGACTGTTTTTAGGATTCATATTTAGGTGGCAAAAATATAAAGAAAAAGCAAGAGGTGCCTGGGTGGCTCAGTGGGTTAAGTTTCTGCCTTCGGCTCAGGTCATGATCTCGGGGTCCTGGGATCGAGCCCCGCGTCGGGCTCTCTGATCAGCGGGGAGACTGCTTCCCCCTCTTTCTCTGCCTACTTGTGATTGATCGCTCTCTCTCTGTCGGGTAGATAAATAAAATCTTAGAAAGAAAGGAAGGAAAGAAGGAGGGAAGGAAGGAAGAAAAAGCAAGTAAATGATTATAATAAATATGATGACAGGAGAGTGGTTCCTTTACAGGGGTGAGGAGCCTGAACAGAAAGCAGCATTCTGGAGGGCTTTTGAGTTCTGGCAGTGTCCATGTGCTTAACCTAGGTGGTTGTTGCAAGGAGTTTCACTTTGTAATCACCCACTGAACTACACATTTATTTTCAGTACAATTTTTAAATGTGTGTTATTTTACACAATGCTTTTTTTTTTAATTTAAAATTCAGCAAGAACAAGGTATTAGGGGATTGGAAGATGGCTTACTTAGTAGGCAAGAGATGTCTTGCCACAAGGGTAGAGAGCTTACCTGTTTTATAGAGAGGGGAACATTCAGAAGTTCCATTCAGAAGACAGCATGCGAAAGCCCCCCCCAAGTACAAAAGAACATGGTGAACCTGAGGAACTGAAAGGTAAGCAGCCAAGTTCTGAGGGGGACTTCAGAATAAGAGGGAAGAGGTATATGTGATTTAGTCTGAGGACTGCGGAGGCCAGATGGTGGAAGGTTGGGCAGCCAAATGGTCGTGTGTCAGACACTGTTGTGAGGGAACAGGGGGATATCACTGAGGTATATATACATGTATTTTAGAGAGTGAGAGAGACGGGGAAAGGGTAGAGGGAGAGGGAGAGAATCTGAAGCAGGCTCCATGCCCAGTGTATAGCCCTATGCAGATCTTGATCCCAGGACTCTGAATCAGGACCTGAGCTGATACCGAGAGTCTGAACACTTAACCGACTAAGCTACCCAGGAGCCCTATCACAGAGATATTTTAAAGCAGTGAAGTGACCTGATCACACCAGTTAGCAGGTCATTCTGCCTGGACTGTGGAGAATGGACTGGACAGCACCAGGAGACCATTTAGGAGGCCACTTCAATAATCATGAGGGTTGGGGCGCCTGAGTGGCTCAGTGGGTTAAGCCTCTGCCTTTGGCTCAGGTCATGATCTCAGGGTCCTGGGATTGAGCCCCGCATCAGGGCTCTCTGTTCAGTAGGAGCCTGCTTCTCTCTCTCTACCTGCCTCTCTGCCTACTTGTGATCTCTGTCAAATAAATAAATACAATCTTTAAGAAAAAATAATCGTGACAGTTGGTGGAAGCTTGGATGAGGGTGAAGGCAGTGGAGAGGTGAGGAATACAATGTCCTTGGGCCTTGTGTTCATTTCACAACTCTGTTCAACTATATGTAGCACTATCTCCCCATTTTTTTTTATAAAGTTAAAAATATCTTAACGTTGGGACGCCTGGGTGGCTCAGTGGGTTAAAGCCTCTGCCTTCGGCTCAGGTCATGATCCCAGAGTCCTGGGATCGAGTCATCGGGCTCTCTGCTCGGCAGGGAGCCTGCTTCTCCCTCTCTCTCTGCCTGCCTCTCTGCCTACTTGTGATCTCTGTCTGTCAAATAAATAAACAAAATCTTAAAAAAAATTTTAAAAATCTTAATGTTATACTGTATATCCTATGACATACTGTACCCTACCATATAAACTTGTATATACATTTTCGGTACAGAGTTATGAACACAAGACTACGGCCACTATATTTTCTGAGTGGTTTAACGGATTTTCAAAGATTATGTTGACTATGTAACTTTTGCCTTAAGTACTGTCTTCAGAATCTAACCTTGGTGTAAGGGACAACTCCACTGCTGATGGATTTAAGAGATATTTAGGAGATTTGGTGACTGACTGGAATAGAAGGAAGGAGGAAACTGAAGAATGATATTCCCAAATCTCTTGCCTAAACAACTGGGGCCCACTGGGGCAGGAACAGTTGGAGGGTAGAGATGATCACTTATTTTTCTCAGGATTTTATGAAAAATTTCAAAAATGCTGAGAAGTTGTCAGATTATATAATGAGCATCCATATACCTACTGCCTAGGTTCTACAACTCACTGTTCTTTTTTCTCATATTTTCCCACATACCCAGAGGAGTTCTAAGTTGAAATCTATTGTACCTAAGAGATTTCCAAGTGTCATATCTAGTAAGCTACTGGTCTATAGGACAGAAGTACATTTAAAGAGCAGGCTGCACATGCGGCCTCCTCTTCCTCACCTCCCATTCATACTCAATTCCCTAGAATTGGGCTTTAAAAAAAAAAGTTTATTTTTAAATAATCTCTACACCTAACGTATGACTTGAACTCACAACCCTGAGATCAAGAGTCACATGCTCTTCCAACTGAGCCAGCCAGGTGCCCCTAGAATGTGGCTCTTTTTTTTTTTTTTTTAACATCTTATTTATTTATTTATTTATTTGAGAGAGAGAGAGAGAGAGAGAGCGTGCTCAAGTCGGGGAGAAGGGGAGAGGGGGAGAGGGCAAAGGGAGATTGAGAGGGACAAGCAAACTCCCTGATGAGCAGGAAGCATAACACTGGGGCTTGATCCCAGGACCTGAAATCATGGCCCAAGTCAAAGTTAGATGCCCAACTGACTGAGCCACCCAGGTACCCCTAGAATGTGTTTTGTTTTGTTTTTAAGATTTTCTTTATTTATTTGACAGAGAGGGAGAAAGCACCAGCAGGGGGAGGGGCAGAGGGAGAAGCAGGCTCTCTCTGCTGAGTAGAGAGCCCAATATGGGGCTTGATCCTAGGACCCTGATATCATGACCTGAGCTGAAGGCAGACGCTTAACTGACTGAGCCTCCCAGGCACCCCTAAAATGTGGCTTTTAACATCTTCCTTCTGAAAGTGCTTTTTAAAAAATTTTTTTGAAGATTTTTTTTTTAATATTTTCTATTTATTTGACAGACAGAGATCACAAATAGGCAGAGAGGCAGTCAGAGGGAGAGGGGAAAGCAGGTTCTCTGCTGAGCAGAGAGCCCGACGTGGGGCTCGATCCCAGGACCCTGAGACCATGACCTGAGCTGAAGGCAGAGGCTTAACCCACTGAGCCCCCCAGGCTCCCCTTTTTAAAAGATTTTATATATTGGGACGCCTGGGTGGCTCAGTTGGTTAAGTGGCTGCCTTCGGCTCAGGTCATGGTCCCAGTGTCCTGGGATCGAGTCCCACATCGGGCTCCTTGCTCGGCAGGGAGCCTGCTTCCCCCTCTGCCTCTGCCTGCCACTCTGTCTGCCTGTGCTTGCTTGCTTGCTCTCTGACAAATAAATAAATAAATAAAAAGATTTTATATATTTATCTGACAGGCAGAGATCACAAGCAGGCAGAGAGGCAGGCAGGGGGTGGGGGGAAGCAAGTCCCTGCTGAGTAGAGAGCCCAATGCAGGGCTCAATCCCAGGACCCTGGGATCATAACCTAAGCCAAAGGCAGTCTCTTAACCAACTGAGGTACCCTGGTGCCCCTCTTAAATATCTTTAAAAGATATCCTCTCCGTCTTCATCCCCTGTACCATTAAAGTTCTGGATCTCAAAATTTTATTGATATTGAAGAACTACAATTTCAACCTCTTAACTGGTCCCCATCTCTATTCTTTCTCTGGCATATCTAGTCATGTCTACCGGTCTATCCAACTAATTTACTTTTTTAAAAAAGTCTGTTCACTGGGGCACCTGCGTGGCTCATTTAGTTGACCAGCCAACTCTCCATCTCAGCTCAGATCTTGATCTCAGGGTTGTGAGTTCAACCCTCGCACTGGGCTCTAAGCTGGGTGTGGAGCCTATTTAAAATAAAATTAAAAGGTCTGTCACGTCACTTTTCATTTACAATCTTTTTTCATAAATTCAATTAGCCAACTTATAGTACATCATCAATTTCATTAACAATCTTTTACAGGTGCTTATACCCAGGTTGCATGACTTCCATAGTCCTTCAAGACCTGCCAGAAAGCATGACTAAGCCTTAATTTACCACCTCAGCCTAGTTACTTACCCACACCATTTTTACTACTTATTAACACTTCAAATATACCAACCACACTTTTGGAAACTTATTGCCTCCTCCACAAAGACTTCCCTGAAAGCTAGGCTAGGTGGCTCCCACAGAATCCGGAGAATATATCTATCATTAGACATACAAGTCTCCACAGAGATAAAAATCCTTGGGGTCGGTGCTTTAGTCTTCTTTATGGCCAGAATACTTAAACTCATTACCTAAGAATACTCTGCCTAACACAAAACACTCTGTTTATTTTAGGGGAACTCTGAATATATTCAGTATTTTGTACACTCTCCCTTTTCGTTCTTGCAAAATCCTACTCAAACTGCGATTCCTTCCTGAAGCTTCCTGGGTCCCTCCAAGTACTTAGGGGCTCTGGCTCCTTTATCCACTGCGCCCGAGCTTAATAAATTATATCTTAATATTTTTATCTGTACAACTAACTAACTGCTGTAAATGTTAACACTCCTCTTTTCCTGGTAAGTAACAGCACTCCTCAATACACGGCCAACTACCCTGATTCCTGGAGAAAATGACTTCTTTTAACTCTCACCTCATGATGCTTACCACGTATTTAGCACCTGAACGTCTTTCATTATCGCGGCTGACTATCGCTGTCCCGGGCCCCTCCTGGGCCACTCCTCCGACCGTAACCTTCTCGCGGCTGGGAGGGCGGTCCTACCTTTCTGACTGCCCCACCAGCACTTGGAGGCGCTGCGCCTTGCAAATGCAGCCGTAAAGCATCTCCGGGAAGCTCCTGAAGGGACAGAGCCCTGTAGAGATGTCCCTGCGGCCCGCCCTTCCTTGAGTCACGGCTCCGCCTTCTCCCCCGCCTGCTCAAGTCCAGCCCAGGGCACCGTGGCAGGCACACGTGAGCGGTGAGGGGAAGAGTGGGCCTGGCCTTTCCCTGCCTGGTCCCCGGGTCCCAGCGGCCGCGGGAGGATCGCGAGACCGCCGCCCGCCGCCCGCGCAGGCGCGGTAATGCTCTCCGAGCATGTGACCCCCCACCCCCACCCCAGCGCGGGGCCGCAGTGGCGGGCACCGGATTGGTATCTACGCGGCTCTCCTGCGCTCTTTGAACCCCGTGCTGATGGGACAGTCAAAGGAGCGGCTAACACGCAGCGTGGTCAGAAACAGCCATCCTGCGGAGGATGCATAAGTAAATAATAGACCTGGGAGAGGGAAGTGGCAGGTGTCTTTTGGGAGCCGCCGGATTTCAGCTTGTTTCTAGATGGGCCAGGACGGCAGTCCGTGCCTCATCCTCCTCCGCCGTAGCTGGGGCCAGGGAAGTCCCGCTTTTTGGAGACTTGTCCTGGCGACAGAATCACAAAGGACTTGTCCTCACGAGTCTTCATTTCGATTCTTTGGCTCCGGTTTCTTGGGCAGCCTCCAAGGGCTGAAGGGTCTTGGCACCCTGTGGTCCAACCCCCTCCCCTCAGGCATGGGTGCGATACTCTCCAAACTGGACTTCCAGGTTCCTGCTTGTCTGTCTATAGACAGGCAGGTTGGAAAATGCAAATCTGAACACCACCTCTGCTTGAGGCTGCCAGTGTCTTCGTGGACAGAGGCGCCAGAATCCGCTTTATTAAGCCCTTGTGCATGAGGCATTCATAGGGACATCCTGCTTACCATTCCAGCCACATGTCTCCAAAGGAGACAACCACAGCCTTAGGCCCTCTCAGCCTTTGTGCTTCTCTGCCAGAACTATCCTGCCTGGGTTGTACCTACCCGTTGCACCTTCTGTTTCTCCTGGAAAAGCTCTTACCTCAACCCCACAGAGGCTTTCCCAGTGTACTCATATTGCCCTCAAACCTACTCCCACTTCTGACCGCCTTATCTGGTACTGGAAGAATATTGGCAATCTGGCAGCCCCATGCAATGCAACACCACTTATCACACCTGCTAGGCTCCTGGGATATGAGCTGCTTGACAGAAGGGGCTGCATGCTTTCTGGATGTGTATCCTCTGGTCTAGCATATAGCACACTGTAAGTGTTCAGTAAATGGATAGTGATGAATCAAGGTATGGACCCCCAAGGATCAAAAGTGAAAATTTAAAAATGTCAGGGTAGGAAGTACCTGGATGGCTCAGTCAGTTAAGTGTGGGACTCTTTTTTTCAGCTAAGGTCATGATCTTAGGGTTGTGAGATATAGCCCCACATCAGGCTCTGTCCTCAGAGCAGAGCCTGCTTAAGATTCTTTCTCTCCCACCCACCCCCCAAAAAAAGTAAAATTAAAGTTAAAATATTAGGCTGGGCTGTGGTATTTTGAGGGCTCACCAAAGACATGAAACTATATATATATATATATATATATATATATATATATATATATATGATTTTTTGCCTTTAAATGATAGCTAGCTAACAAGATGACACTCCTTTTCAAATATATGAATAAATTCAAGATGACAAATAATGAAGTTAAGACATTTAGTTATGGTATCATCATGGCCTGTGGAATAGTTCTGCTCGGTCAGTCGGGGCAGGGCAGTGGGCCTCAGGGGCCAGTCCCTGAAGAAAATCCAAGCAGGCTTGGGAGGGTGTGTTTGTATGTGAGATGCTAAAGACAATGAGGATGCCAAATCCAAGAGGTGTTTACTGTAATGAGTGCTCAAGGAGGGTGGGGTTCCCTCAATCTGATCCTCCAAGGCTCTGGGGTGACTCACTCTTCCTTGGGCTCTGGGGTGGGGCTGATACTTCTTCCCCAAGTTGGCCCTGCTTGTCCTGGCCCTTGTCATCCCCACTGTCTCCAGCCACTAGAGCCACATTCCTCAGATAGTAAGTGTTGAAGCAGTTGGTCTGTTCATCTCCAGGATTCAGGGTACAGCAGAGGGCAGAGTCTCGCCAGAAATTATGTCGGGGACCACACAGATCCTCAATGAAAGCCAACTTCTGAAGGAGAAAAGTAAAGCAGAGATGATGGGGAGAGGAGTGTTTAAGGTCAAGCATCCATACTTGGTTGTTCAAAGTCCCCCTTCCCTCAGCTTCTACTGCTGTCTCCCTAGGTCCCCTCCTGCGGCCCAGAGAAAGTTCAAGCCTGGCTTCCACAGTTAGATTTTTTGTAACAGACATGTGCCCATATGGAAATGCCTGAAGCCTGAGGCCCAGAAAAGACATAATAAGAACTCAGAGGTGGGGAGCAGATCAGGTCAGGAATGAAGACTTTGGGAATCAAGAAAAAAGATCTTCCCCACTCATCCTCTTTATTTCCATGGGCAGGTCTGAGGTACTAAAGAGAAGGGATAGCCAGCAGTTCTAGCCCTCTCTCCCCTCTCCCCTGCCTTTCTTGGGAGACTATGACCTCCTGCTGCCCCCACTTACCTCCTCCTCAGCACAGCAGGCCTGCTCTGGAAATGGCAGGTCACAGCAGTGGGCAGTCATGTTCCGGATCAGCCCAGGAATCTGTTTACTATGTTGGTGGGAAAGGGGAGAGGGTCAGGGTTTTTAGGCATCCCTAGCTTCAAAATGGTGCTTGGAGACCGTGGTTTTGCTCTTATCAATAGTGCCCCACAGGGTACCCCAGGAGGGAGGTTTTGGGGAAGGGAAGAGAGTTGAGGAAGAACTTGGCAAGACTCACTGCTTGCTGAGAACTCTTCCATTTCCACAGAGATGGACCATGAGGTTGGGGGTAACTCGGCTGAGGTCTAGGGTCAAGATGTCCCGGTCGTAGTTGGGGTAGGGAGCCCGACGGGCAAAGCACTCATCACGGGCAGGGCTAGGAGGGTAGTGGCAACACGAGTGGTGGTGGGTCTTGACAGACTGTTCCTGATTACAGTATCCATCAAGGGCATCCTCCCACTGTGGGCCAGAGAGAGGGAAGTCAGAAGCCTGGACACTTGGCCCCTTCTCTTCTGACCCTCTGTTTCCCTTACTGCCCTATGCTATGAGATGAGGGACCCGGCCACAGGTGCCAAAAGGGAAGGGTAAGGAACCAGAGGACAAGGACTAACAAGTGTGGATGTATGATGCTGGGAAGGTGGAAGGATGGAAGCACAAATGAGGCTTGGAGCTGGCCACAGGACATAGGCTGGAGTAGACAAGGGGGTCAGATAAGGCCAGAGCTGCAAGGATGGATGGCACATGGGTGCATGTGTGGGATCATGGGTAGACCAGGCCAGAAGTGCAGGATGAAGGCTCAAGATGAACAGATGCAAATGACGAATACAATGGATGGACGGACACTTGCAAGCAGATGAATGGGCAGACGTGCTCACACTGGGGAGGTGCATGGATGAACGGATCAGCAGGACCAGAGGTCGGAGATGGGCGGGTGGGCAGACAGGATCCTGGGACTGGGACGCCCACTTACGGCCTTCCATGTACAGGTGTGGTTGTTCCCCTGCCGGCAGCAGCGCTGGAACTCCCCCTCTAGCCGGGTCAATGCCTGCAGCTGTCTTTGGATGGGGTCAGTAGCTGGGAGGTTGCGTGGCACAGAACGGAAGCGTCTTAGGTGGCAGATGTTCTTGACATTGTCCAGTGTGGGTACCCCAGGGGGGAAAGGCAGCTCGGGGCCCGAGGAGATACCAGGCTGGTGGCTGGGGCAGGCCCGGAGCTGGTAGTGTGGCCGGGGAGCTTCCTCCTGGAAGCAGGAGAATCGAGCCTCCCCCTGCTGTTTGCAGCACCAGTGGGGTCGGGTCTTGACCGAGAACTCGGCCTCACAGAATCGGGTCATTGCGTCCTCCCACTAGAGCAAGAGGGATGGATCAGCCCAGCAGCCCATTGTCCACATTCTTGTCTTCCTCCCAGGCTCCAGAAAAGGACCCTGGGCAGGTAGATAAGAAAGAAGCAGAGGCTGTCTTCTGCCCTCCCAGCACACTGCGGAGGCACAAGGTAGAGCCAAGACAAAGGTCCTGAGTTTCCTACATACCCAGGCCTAGAAGTCCTTCAAACACACACATACTGTCTGGAGGTTAAAGGACACCCCTGGCATCAAGAGCCCAATGCTTACCACGAGTTTTGCACAGTCCAAGCGGTTTGTGTGGCTGTGACAGCGGCAGCAGCGGGAATATCCAGTCTCCAGCAAATTGAGGGTCTCACCCTGGCGAGTAAGGTGGGAGAAGCCAGACTGTGGCAGGTTCCAAGGGCCATACACCACATGCTGACGATTAGGAAGGCATATCTGGTCCAAATTGTCTGGAGAAGGCCGCCCAGGGGGGAAGCCATCCAGCCGGTGGCCCCAGCCCCCTCGGGATCGGCCCTGCTGGCAGTGCAGGGCTGGATTCCAAGACTCAGGCTCAGGGGGGCTATGTTCCATGAAAGGAGCTGGCTTTTCTAGAATGGAGAAAACAGAGTGTAAAGGGGAATGAGTGGAGGGACACAGAAAGTCTGGATGAGCTGAGAGGACTGAAAGAACTTGGGGTTAAGGAGAAAGGATTGGGAGGATAGGGGATAGAAATGAACTTGTGGCTTTTGCCTTCAGAATGACTGATGGAAAGGAAAGAGAACCGGGTCATGAAAGGATTCCCCTTTATAGCCCCACAAATCAGGCTTGTTCCCTGTGCTGCTTCCCATGGCTCAGGCTCCCTGCCTCCCTCCCCAGGGTCCAGAGCACTAAAGCAGAGGAATGGACAGACCAGAGCTGCCACTCACCCTCTCTCTGCTTAGATGGGAAGGTCATTTCCTCCTGATGTAGGAAAGATGGTTCTACTGGGATAGAAGGAGATGTGTAAGCAGAAACCATGGAATGGGCTAGAAGAGGGGGACCTGGCCAAATGCCACTCATAAAAAGGAAGTCAGTACAGAAGCAAGTGAAAATAAATGCCACTTTTATGCCATTTAATCTCATAACTTTATAAAACAGGTCTTATTTCCCCATTTTTATAGATGAGGAAACTAAGGCTTAGAGGGACAACTCACCCGAAGTTACACAGCTAGCGAGTGGCAGAGCCCCAAAGCCCACGCTCATCAGGCAGGAGGGTGATGAGGAGAGGGAGTCACTTACTTTCCTGCTGTTCAACAGGGTCTTGGGGAGGGGGCAGCTCTTCTTGGAGGGGGATGGCTTCCTGAGGGAAGTGGGGGTCCACTACAAGACAGGAGTGAGGGCACAAAGAAGCAAGGATCAGACTGACTTCAGCAAGATTGTAGTGGGCTGGTGGTGAGGAAATGGGCGAGCACTCACCTTTGTTTTCCACGGGGAGTTGGGGAGGAGGCAACTCCTCCTCTTGGACAGAGATGGCTTCCAGAGAGCGAGGGGGCTGTACTACAGAAAGGGGGGGGTATGTGAGCAGACCACCTGTGCTCCCAGCCAGGGCAAGAAAGGGCCAGGGCGTTCCCACTCCACCCCATGTGAGGAATGGGAAGTAAAAGACTAGAAACCTGGAGGGGCAACAGAAGGGTGCATGGTGGACTTACCTTCACCCTGTCCCTCAAAGTCAGAGCCATGCTGAGGGGTGTCAGGGTGGTCCATGGGGAGGGCTCGGGTCTGGGGTGGGGAGGGGGGTGCTGCATAGCCAACTAGAGGTTAAGAGGGGAGATGGTCAGAGCTGATAGTTTCTCCTAGCCCCCCATTTCTTGCTGCTCCCTCAAACTCTTACCTTCTTGAATGTGGTAGGTGAGGGGCTCTGGGCCCAGCTCCCTCTGCCCTGGAGACTTGGAGCCTGGCAGATGAAAGGTGAGTCAGAGGTGGCTTGAGGAGCCCATTCTTGTTCCCAAGCATAGGATGTGGGGGGCAGTAGATGTCAAGGGTATAGGCAAGATGAGCAAGATGCCAGAAGCCCCTCTGTATTGCTCCTGTCCCTTTCCCTAATGAATAGCCCACCCCAGCCCAAACCCACCTAAGGTGTGCCAGTTGGGTTCTGAGAAAGCCATGCTATTCTGACAGCCTCACCTCCACCAGGCTCAAAGCCTTGGGTCTTGAGTCCAGGCCTGAAGGGAATGTGACAGATGGGACTGGGAGCAGGGGGGAGTGAGATGGTGGAGGCCCTAATCTCCTGTCAGTGTCTCTCCCTCAGGGCTTCTGGGCTCTTCCTTTCAGTCTTTTAGCCAGGATGCCTCTCTAGTTTTCCAGAGGAGCAAGTCTGGACTTTGAACTGGTTGGGGCTTCAACTGCTCACCAACTCTAGGCCATTTAAACATCTGCAGGCCTTCTGAGAAGCCCACCTCAAACTTTGAGTGCCTCCCCTTTGGCTGGTCCCAGATCCTCCTCAGCTTAGGTCTCAATTTAGGACCCAGGGACTGGGATGATTTAGGATTCCTGAGGCAAATCGCCCCACAGCCACAGGGAAAGGTTTTGCCTGGAGACGATCTGCAATCACAGAAGACAAGCACCTAGGCAGGACAATGACACAGGCCTTAGGGAGACCGGATCTCAACAGTTGTTTCCCATCCAGCAGATGTGTGTAAGCTAGATAAGAGTCACTGGGCCTGGTCCCCTGTGGATGGACACCTTCTCAACTCCTCCTAATTGGGAAAGGAGTTGGTCAAGGCTCTTTGGGTGAGCAAATCAGTTTTGACCAGCCTGGAGGCCCCATTCTTTCTCTCTCCCCTGCTTGATAGGCCCCATATATACATTTTCCTGAGGCAGGAACCCCTCATCCTGGGAATCCACCCAGCCTCTGAAGAGTTGTCCATTTGACTCCCAATTTCCTGTCTCCTGGCAGCAATCTCTAGGAACCCCTCTCTTGTGCACCTGCTCCCCCTCCCAGTTTAAAAGCTCCAGTGCCCAGCCCCCCCTTGGATCTGCTCAGAAATGCAAGGCCAAGTATGCAATCACCCTACTGGCGATGAGCCATGTACAGGATGGCTGGCCCCCGGCCCCAAGCCCACACTGGTCAGGGCCTCTTCCCAAGCGCTGGCTCAAACCCCAACTCACCTCCCTCAGAGGCTACAGAAGTAACAACCAGACAGGCCAAGACCAAGGCTGCTCTGGACATGGTCCCCATCCTGGGGCAAAGACTTGTTGATGGCACCCAGCAGGTGAGTTGTCTCAGGGAGATCTGGATTTGAAGGGCTGGACTGCTGGGAGCCTGCTTCTCCGGTTGCTGTTTTGGCTGTTGTGAACCTCGGGGCTGGTTCCTTCTCCTTTTATATGGCTATCTGGGGATAACTCCCTCCCTCCTATTTCCTGCCATGACTCAGTCCCAGCTGCTCCTCCTCTGGTGGCCACTCCTCCCAAATTCACCCTGAGGTCTCCTAAGAGGACTGAGGAGAACAAGGCTGAGAAGAGGAAAGCGTTCTTATGATTCCCAGAGAAACAGATTCTGAGATTCATGGAGTAAGAGGTGAGACCTGGGGCGCCTGGGTGGCTCAGTCAGTTAAGTGCCTGCCTTTGGCTCAGGTCATGATCTCAGGGTCCTGGGATAGAGGCCCATGTTGGGCTCCTTGCTCAGTGGGGAGCCTGTTTCTCGCTCTGACCCTCCTGCCCACTTGTGGTCTCTCTCTCTCCAATAAATAAATAAATAGAATCTTTAAAAAAAAGATGGTGAGACCTTATTTTATGCCTCGGTTCCTCTGTCTTCATGCTGCCTACTGTGGAGAAGTACAGCCTGCTGAATTGGGGTTGGGGAAATAGGGAACTAAAGAGTCCAGGGTGGGGAACAGGACAGCTACCCCAGGAGCTCCCCTACCAGTGAGAGGCCAGGGCTGCACCCTTTCTGTTTCCCCAGTGCCCCGGGACAAATGAGACGGAGACAGAGTCCAACTCCCTTTTATTCCCCGCTCAGGAGTCAGAGATGAAGATGAAGACACATACCCAAGAGCTTCAAGTTTATTCTTTATACTTTCATGTTCCTCACATCCAAACAGCTGCAGCTTCCCCCAGATCAAATATCTTTCCAGGAGAGCAAACTTGTGCCTCCACATGAATTCTGATAGGTCTGGGGGCCTCCAGACTCTGGCAGTTAGGTCAAGGTCTCCCACGTGAAGGGAAGAAGGCAGCTCCTGCCACATCTGTACACAAAAGCTCAGAACACTGCCTCAGCATCTGCGACCCTGGTGTTCTGGAGCTCCAGCAGCCGCCGCACAGCCTCAGTCAAGTCCCGCTCCCCGAGTCGGCAGTTATCTCGAGTCCGAATGTTCACTGTTCTCTCACTCTGCTCTTTCTGGCCAACCACTGCAGGAAGAGGGGAAGTTTGCGACTGTCAGGGCACATTTACCCACATGGGATAGGCAAAAATTCAAGAGGCCTCAATCTTTAGGAAGGGTGAGAGCACAGCCCAGATATAGTTCAGGGAAAGGGTATATTTAGCTGCCTCTTGCCCTCCAGTTCCCCTGATCATCCTGACGAGATAAGGAAATGTTCCAGACATGCCCTCCATGCCTTATCACTTCCAGTCAAGAGCCTAGGGGTAGGAGATAGTAGGGTCAGCCAGAGAGAGACAAACAGACCAAGAAGCAGACCCAGAGAGAAACTGTGTGTGTGGGGGGGCATTAAAGAGAGGGGAGGGTGACAGGTGTACAAGACTCATAGGCAAGCCAAGGAGGTCATGGGGCAACTTGCTCTAAGTGCCACTGGGCGAGTAGATGTATAAAACAAGAAAGCTGAGGGATCTGATAAGAGGAGTTTCTGCTCCTTATCTTCAAGACAGAGCTCTGGAGTGGAGAAATGAAAAAAGGAACAAGGTGGCCTGACTCTTCTCCTTAAGTTCTTTCTCATCATCCCTTAGGGCTGACTCCATCTGGGTCTAGAATAAACAAAGCTAACTAATTAATACCTTATTAGTCCTTCCTGTCCCTTTCTCTCTAATGCTCCTTTGGTTAATTAACCTAACAGACACCAACAGCTTGGAGGAGGGTTAGAAGAAAACTGTTTTCCTGACACCATAAAATTCCTAGAAGAAAACATAGGTGATAATATCTTGGACATTGGCTTTAGCAACGTTATTCTGATGCCTTCCCAGGCAGGGGAAACAAAAGCAAAAATAAATTACTGGGACCACATCAAACTAAAAAGCTTTTGCACAGCAAAGGAACTGTCAACACACTGGAAAGGCAACCTACTGAATGGAAGAAGATATTCACAAACACTATATCTGGTAAGGGGTTAATATACAGAACATATAAAGAACTCATACAACTCAACACCAAAAAACAAAACAAAACAAAAAACTGGGGCGCCTGGGTGGCTCAGTGGGTTAAGCCTCTGCCTTCGGCTCAGGTCATGATCTCGGGGTCCTGGGATCGAGCCCCGCATCGGGCTCTCTGCTCACTGGGGGGTCTGCTTCCTCCTCTCTCTCTCTGTGTGCTTCTCTGCCTACGTGTGATCTCTGTCTGTCAAATAAATAAAATCTTTAAAAATCTTAAAAAAAAAATCTTAAAAATATTTTTAAAAAAAACAAAAAAAACTCCAAATAGTCAAACTTGAAACTAGGCAAAAGGCCTAAATAGACATTTTCCCAAAGATGACATAGAGATGGCCACCAGGCACATAAAAAGATGCTAACAACACTAATCGTCAGAGAAATGCAAAACTAAACCAATGAGATATCATCTCACACCAGTCTGAATGGCTAGTATCAAGGAGACAAGAAGTAACAAGTTTTGGCAAGGACGGGGAGAAAAAGGGACCTTTGTTCACTGTTGGTGGGAATGCAAGCTGGTGCAGCCACTGTTGAGAACAGTATGGAGGTTCCCCAAAAATTTTAAAAAAATACCGGGCACCTGGGTGGTTCAGTGGGTTAGGCCTCTGCCTTTGGCTCGGGTCATGATCTCAGGATCCTAGGATCGAGTCCCGCATTGGGCTCTCTGGTCAGCGGGGAGCCTGGTTCCTTCTCTCTCTCTCTGCCTGCTTCTCTGCCTACTTGTGATCAAATGTTTTCTCAAGTGTCCATGATTTTGTCCTTTTTTTGTTCTGTTGAGAATATTATCTTGTACTAGGTGTTGGTCTGCCTTCAGCTCAGGTCAGATTCCAGGGTCCTGGGATCGAGCTCCGCGTCAGGCTCCCTGGTCAGTGGAGAGCCTGTTTATCCTCTTAGAGGGGCGCCTAGGTGGCTCAGTCAATTAAGTGTCTGCCTTCAGCTCAGGTCATGATCCCAGGGTCCTGGGATCCAGCTCCGCATCCGGCTCTCTGCTCAGTGGGGAGCCTGCTTCTCCTCCTCCCTCTTCGTGCCACTCTGCCCACTTGTGCTATCTCGCGGTCAAATAAATAAATAAAATATTTTTAAAAAGAAGAAAAAGGAAATTATTCTGAGGGTGAGAACTGGTCATCAGGGGGTGAAGGAACCCAGGGCCCAAATGGCTCAGGTGTCCTGAATCCAGCTCAGGTAATGAACCCCAATTAACCCAAATAAGCAGATAAGCAAATTTAATAGGAAAGAATAGCATGGGAGGCCGGCAGAGAGTGCAGGGCTCTGAGGGTCTGCGCTGCTGGTCACTCACCGAACTGAAAATTGTAGTGGGCGAGCTGAGCCCGGCGGACTCTCCGGCTGAGGGTCAGTCCTGAGTCGGTGTCCAGGTCACAGACCAGACCTGCAGCCTGCAGCCTCTGCTGTACCTGGGGCAGAGGGACAGAGGTTTGATGCTAGGGACCGAAGGCTGAGAAGCTAGACTAGTCTGATACCAAACTTCCCCATGCCCCAGATCTGTTCCTCCATGCTCTGCCTCAAGGCTCTCTGTTTCTTGCGGACAATCCGTCTTTGTTCATCCTTGCACTGAGGCTGGTCCCCAGCTCCCCCGTAGTTTCTGTCTCTTTCCTACTGGAGCCAAGCCTGTCACCAATTCCCCAACTCTGCCTGCTCTAGCCATAGCGCTACCCAACTAGCTACTTGACTTTGGTACCATCCATATCCTTACTTCTCTCTAGAAAGGAAATATGAAACCAACACTTCTCCAGGTCCCTTTTGTGCCAAGTGCTCTACTGTCAGCATTTAACATTTGTTAATTTGTTAAATTTTCAGGCATCTCTACAGGCAAGGAATTAAGCCTCATTTCTCAGATGTGGAATTTCCAGCATAAAGGCAGGCAGCCATTTGAGCCCAGTCTAGTGGCTCCAAATGCTATTTCCCTTCCACTCTGCTGTGGGACGCCTTCCTACCCACTGATCAGCTCTGGACTCCAGGTAGTCCTGCTTCAGCCCCTGTGCACACTGCCCAGCTTCTCCTCACCTCCCTGGCATATTCCTCTTGCTCGGTTTCCACAGGGATGACCAGTACCTGGAATGGGGACAGCCACAATGGCCTGGTGGAGAGAGGAGAGGAAGGCAAACTATGTATTCAGGCTCTGACTGCAACTGTGGCTGCAGAGAGCTGATGTGAGAGGAAAACAGAAGAGGCGATCTGAGGAGACCAGGACCTGGAGCATGCACCATCTGCTCTGAGGACCAGAACAGAAACCAGGGGCCAGAGGTCTCACCATTTTCCTCCACAGCTTTCCGCCAGCACTCCCAACATCCTTTCCACAGAACCTAGCACTGCTCGGTGAATGAGGACTGGACGCTCCAGGACTCCCGCCTGCCTTGGAGGGAAAGAAGAGGATAGATGGAATAGAGGAAGAGTCATAAGATGTGCACCCAAGAGCACTGTCCAGTTTTCAAGAAATATTTAGCTCCAGCAAAGGTGTAGAGGATTTGGGTTTCATTTTTAGGGACAAAGATAGAAGGGGAAGTTGCTCTCCACCTATTCTGCTGGTAGCCAAGGGAAAAGGGGACCGGGCAAGACTCTGTACCCCTTGTACTGGAGGTCAAATCTCAGGGGCAGCTGGAAGTCAAGCTGGATTGTCCCGCACTGATGGGGCCGACCCAGGGCATCATGGAGGCACACATCAATCTGGAGGAGACAGATGGGAGGACGTAAGGGCAACCAGAAGCAGGAGCCTCTACTGAATGTGCCCCCCACCTTCTACTGACCTACACGGCAGGCTGTTTTGAGATGTGTCATTGCTATAACATCCTCTATTTCACTCACTGGGCACTCCAGCAGTGGCTCCTTCTACTCAGTAATGGTATGACTTTAAGGGACATCAACATTGACACAAATGACCCACCCACACCCTGGGCTCTAAATTCCCCGAGCTCATCATCTCCAAGATCTTTATGAGCACTCATGCACAGATACAGCCTTCATCTTGTCACTGCCCCGAATGGTGCGCCTCCAGAACACCGCATCACACACCCTGCTCCTCTGATGACCATCCTTGGTCTTCTGGCTCCGACAATTATTCCTACGAATTGCTTTTAAGTTCCTAGGTTCCTTCCCATTCACAGCCCCTACCCACCTTTCCTTCTTTCCCCAGGCAGCTGGAACCATTCTTCCTGGTTCCCTTCTACCACTGTTCTCCTGTCCCATGCCCACAGCAAACCCCAGCCTGGTGGCACTCTGGCCTCCCACCATCTTGGCCCTACAACAGAAACCCCCCAAGCTGCCTAGCATGCCCCATACCACACATATGCATAAATGGGAACTGATGCCACCATGCTAGTCCCTGTTTTGAACTTTAACTGGGGCCTTGCTACTGTCAGCAATCCTTCGCTGCCCTAGTCAGTTTTGTGTCCTGTTCTCAAGGATTTTGAAGCTTTCTCCTCTTCCTATCTTCACTGCCCTCACTGAAAACTCTCCTCTGCCCAACTCCCATCTCAGCAAATGATCCTGTCTCCCATCTCAGGGGGAAATCAGATAATGATAACACGAGATGGAAAAATGTCTCAACTTCCTGTCACCACATCTACAGACTTCCTTGGATGTACCCCTAACTTTTCTTCCTGCCTCCAGAATGATGCCAAAGGTGGTCTCTCAATCCTACCCCCTCAAACCTCCCCAAGAAATTCCCTCTACTGAAACCCTTCTACAACTTCAACTTCTCCCTGACCCTAACAGGCTCTCCTTCATCAGAACATTTAAACATTCTCAAATTTCTCCTTTTATCAAAATCTCTTTTGACTACCCATGCCCCTTTGGCTACTCTCCTTTTTTTTTTTTTTTTTTAAATAGATTTTATTTATCCATCTGAGAGAAAGAGAGTGAGAGAGAGCATGAGAGGGGAGTAGGTCAGAGGGAGAAGCAGACTCCCCGTGGAGCAGGGAGCCCGATGCAGGACCTGAGCTGAAGGTAGTAGCTTAACCAACTAAGCCACCCAGGTGCCCTCTCCTTTACTTTTTTAAGAGCCAAATTCTCAAAAGAGTTGTTTATTCATTCAGCTCAGACTCCAACTCCAGCCTCCACTTTACCAAAAATGGTCCTTCAATATCTTTTTTCTTTTTTAAAGATTTTATTTATTTGACAGAGAGAGCAAGAGAACACAAGCAGGGTGATATGCAAAGGGAGAGGGAGAAGCAGGCTCCCTGCTTGGCAGGGAGCCCGACGTGGGGCTCAATCCCAGGACTCTGAGATCATGACCTGAGCTGAGGGCAGACTCTTAACCGACTGAGTCACACAGGCACCCTGGTCCTTCAATATCTAACAGCCTTTTCACCGAATCCAGCAGACACTTTCCGGTCCTTTTTTCCCCCTAACTTCTACTTCTTCCAACTTGCTCTTCAAGTTTTAACCCTAACCTCAGCCTCTGCCTGCACTGTTCTCGCCTAGAATTCCTCTGTACTTGGCAAACAGTGACCTTTCAGGTTAGAAAGAGAATCCTGCAGAGGCCTTTCCTGACCTTCCTGAGTGATCTGCTCCCTTGGTACCTACACAGGGCAGATTCATGGCCCCCAAATGCCTATTTACCTCCCATACCTTTCACAAGACCACAAGCTTCATGGGGGCAGGAGACGTACTGCTCTTCTTTACATCCTACACAAGTTTAAAAATATTCCTGTCTATTAAATACCTAATAAAGCCAAACAATAAATGAATGAATAAAACTCTTAGCAGGGTCCCCAACCTACCTTGGGCCCATAGAATGCCCCATCTCCAGGGTTGAGGTCCCAGGGTTCTCCAAATTCTTCCAAGGCCCTCTGAAGGACCTTTATGAGGGAATGAGACAAGAGAGGAATATGTCATCTTAGACTTTATGAGCAAAGGATCTCTCCAGTCCCCAACAAATGATCTGCTTAGCATATGCCTCTAAGGAGGACCCTGATTCCCATCTCCCCTCCCCCACCAGAGAGTGGTTTATCTGCCTCTTCACCTACTTACCTGCTCAGCCTGGTCCCAAAGGCAAGGCTCCCCCAGGAAGCCAGACGGCCGGGTGGATAGTGCCAGGCGGAAAGAGAAGCCAAGGACAGCATAGACAGAACGGAGGAAATCAAGACAGCCTCGGATCTCTGCTTCAAGCTGGGGGCAGAAAATCGAGTGGGTGAGCTATATGCTACCTAGAGCTCTGGAGTGATGGGAGTTTGGGGGGATACACAAGGCAAACATAGGTCAGTTAGGGCTATCATGTAACTGAGTTGTAGCATATGAAGAGAGAGACTGGCAGTCGGGAGTGTTGGCAGTTCATGTGGAGAACGGAAAGTGGTTTGGAAATGCTCGGGCAAGTTAGGCAAGGGCCACCTGATCTGGTGCACAGAAGATGTGAGCATCGTCCTGCTGGAAGCACCGCAGCCGGGTCAGTCCCCCAAGACTGCCGGAGGCCTCGGCCCGGTGTAGGGCCCCGAAGTCGGCCAGTCGCAGGGGCAGCTCTCGCCAGGATCTGGGCCGATGAGCGAACATCAGGCTGAGGATGGGGTGTGGAAGGGTCAGGGCCATAGGGAAAAGGACCCCCTACAGACTGCTCCTCTACCCGATATGCTTATTTTCTCTGTGCCATCAGCTAGCACCCTCTCCAGCCTTAGAATGCCCTCCTGCTGAGCCCTGTTCATCCCAGTCAGCACAATTTGAGCCCTGCGTGGCTGAAAGTACATTCCTTAGGAATAGCAGCAGTGGACTCATTTACTGCACCCCTACTCTGTGACAGGGACTGAGGCGAAAGAGGAACTTTGGACAGCAACCCCAAACCCCTGATGTTACACAAGGAGACTAAGGCTTAGAGAGGTATGGTTCCCCCAAATTCACCTCCCGTTAGCCAGAGGGCAGAGTCAAGACTCAAATCAGGTGTCCCAGTGCTCTGCCAAGGTGCTTTCTGTTACTTCATATTGGGTAACCTGGCTGCCACCCCCAGCCCTGGGAGGACCCAGGCCTCCTGGCTCCTCGCTCACCAGTGTGCAGGGCAATTCATGGGCTTGAGAGCAAGTGTGTCTGTGGGACGGCTGGCAGAGTGGTCACTCAGGGAGCTTGCGAGCCTGTCAGAGCCTGGGGGCTGCAGGGCAAACATGTCTTCCTGGTAATGTTCCCAGTGTCCTGAAAGCTCCCAGAGTTTCGTAGAAAACAGCATGGGAGTTTTCACTTCTGAGAAGCCACGGCGGGTGTACTCGGCCTGGAGAGGAGGGTATAGACGTGGAAGGTCAGAGTGACTGGGGGAGAGGTGGCAGGCTGGCAGGTATGTGAGTCTCCTGAGATCTCAAGCCATGCTGATCTCAGCCACAATCTGTTAAGTACCATGTTCTCTCTCTACACTCCCACCCTGTGGACCACACAGTCCTAGGACCTTGTTAAAGGACACCAGCACTTTACAATGTTTAGGTTTAATCCTCCTCTTTTAACACTTGGCATCTTCTAGGCCTTGATTTCCTCCCTGGTCTTCCTTTCTCTCAATTTGGGTCCCCCTTACCTTGATAAAAGCTACCAGTGCGTTATATACCCTTGTCCCTCGAGGAAGGAAGAAGCAGCTCCCAGGGCTCAGTTCATGGAAGAAGAAGAGCTCCTGTAACTGTGCAGGAATGGCAGTCTCACTCACGGGACAAAGTGGGGACGAGGGAGCTGTTCAATCTCTTGGATTTTTTTTTTTTTTAAAGATTTATTTATTTATTTATTTGACAAAGAGAGCGAGAGAGAACCCAAGTAGGCAGAGAGGCAGGCAGAGAGAGAGGAGGAAGCAGGCTCCCCGCTGAGCAGAGAGCCCGATGCAGGACTCGATCCCAGGATCCTGAGATCATGACCTGAGCTGAAGGCAGGGGCTTAACCCACTGAGCCACCCAGGAGCCCAATCTCTTGGATTTGTAATCTGCTCCCAACTTCACCATCAGGTTCCTTCACACCCACTCCTCTCCTCCCAATTTCTGTACCTTCCCAATGCGCCGGTGGTCCCGTAACTCCGCTTCTTCCTTCCATTCTTCCCAGGCCCTCAGCTCCTTTGCTGTGGGGAAGGAGATCCCTGACACCCGCTGCAGTGTCTCTGGGGCACCCGAAGACCTCCACAGGGATGAGGAGTTCTATGGGAGGACAAGGGAGTCAGAGAGAAGATGGGTTGACTACAGGTACCTAAGCTCTCCTTGGATGATGCTTATCTGATACTGAGCTTAAGCACCGCAAGTGTCCCGTCTCAGTGCTCATTCTGTTCCCCCCGCCCCCACCAGCATACCACTATCCCCCCAGACCTCCTGTCATGTTTATAGTCTCAGAGATGCCCAGGCTCCAAATCCCTACTTGTGTCCTGCTCAGACCTAACTTTAACCTGCCACTTCTTTTTCTTCCCATTCTCCCACAGGCACCCTTGTACTTAGGACTCCCTCTCCTCCCCCAGTGACTGCTCACCAGAGTAACCTTAAGCTCTGGTCAGATGTCAGTCTATCCGTCCACTTATCAGCCTCCCACACTATGTTCTACTCCTGGCCACATGAAATTCAAATGCCTCTGCTTGCTCTTTTCTTGAGCCATTTAACAAGAAACAGCCTATGTTTTATAAGCACTTTTAGCTTTTCCTCAAATACTTTCTCCCATGTTAGCTGACTTTGTCTCTGTGATGTGGATTTACGCAGGATAGAAATTTACAACAACCTTATTTTATAGGTAGGGAAGACGGGTAAGGAGCGTTACCCAAGGCCACATACTTCACTGGTGGCAGATCTAGGACTAAGCACAAATGGCTAGCTTTTCAGTCCAGCGCTTTTGGCTCTATATACCTGCCTCTCCCCTTGCTCCCTGCTCCTGATTCCAACTAATAAATAATGCACCTGGCCCAGGAACAGTACTGTCATAAAAGGCATGGCTTTCACTGGTAGTATTCTACCTATACCCATCATATGATGTTCTATACACCCTCTCTCCACAGAAGCCTCCCTCATGTGACCCTGTCCAACCTGTTCACACACTCCCTCTCCATCTCCCTACCACTGAAGTCCAACTACAGAATGTGAATTGGCTTTGGGACCTGGGCAGGGTGTCTGCAGAAGGTAAGGGTTTGCAGAAGTAGGAACTAAAAATCTTTCTCCTTCTGGATTCTCCACTCAGCTATTAGAGGAGAGAAGGGGCTGAGAGAGATCATCTTCCTATTCCCCTGCTCATCCCAGTGAACACAGGGGTCTCAACCTAACCTTGCCCTCAAAACTGACCGTTAGCAGCTTCAGTCCTCCAATCTGTCCAGTATGCCGAAGGTGGGGGCCCCGGCAAAGATCAACCAGCATGCCACACCTGGGAGAAAGAAAAGGCCACTTAGTGGTTTCCAAATTCTTGAGCTTCTAGTGTTTTCCCTCTCATGGACTTCAGCAGACAGATTTAAAAAAAAGTGAAGAACTATACTACAAAGAGCAAGAGCAATGGGAGATAAAATTATTTCCTGTTCCTATTCCTTTTCTAGAGCAACAGATTACCTTCTACCTTCTTTCCCTCATCCCAATTCTGGCATTCTTTGATGCATCCCACCTTTCCCTTTCCCTCCATTTTGACAACTCTCACCCGTATACTGTTGCCGTTGGGCCTGTCACTTTCTCCTCAATCAGGCGAAGCTTAAAGGGGTTATCCTGGAAGAAGAACGAGGGTAAGTCCCAGATGTCCTGGGAGAGAGCTACCCTTTCCCTCATGTTTCTGGGTCTTTCTCCTAAATGTGTGCACCTCCACCCCACCTTGAACAGCTGGCGAAGCTGATCCTGAGACACCTCTAGCCTCCGGAAAGGTTGAGCGGCAGCTGTGAGTTCCCGGCAAATCCGCTCCAAAGCAGGCAGCTCTGAGCCCCGGACTGTCCTGGAAAGATGAGAATTGGTTGGCTTGCATCTGCTGAGAAGCATCACCTGGGTGCCAGAACTGTTGGCTAGGGGGTGAAATCCTGCTCTCCAGAGAATCCAGAATTATCGGCAAAGGCAGACAGGTATAAATTTTGCTGCAGGAGGAAAAGCTCTATGTATGAAATTAAAAGCTGGATGCAGGCAACGTGGATGGACAAGATTAGAGCAACAGTAATGAAGGAGGAAGTAAAAGTTAATTAATAAAAACTAGAGAAATTTCAAGCAGAATTAGACAGAAAAGGAAAGGCATGGGACTAGTGGAGAAAATAGCACCAATGTCACAGTTGAGGCCTGGAGAGGCCCCTCCCCAAACTTTCTCCTCCAAATTGAACATGCCTGATACCCTAGAAAAAGGGGGCAGAAACCACCCCAGTGAAAGGGTACACACTTAGTTATAAAATGAATTACGTTTGAGGAGCTAATGTATACCATGGTGAATATAGTTGATAATTCGGTAATTCCATATTGTATATATATTGAAATTTGTATGAGCAAATCTTAAGCACTCATACATACACACACACACACACAGCAAGGAAGTGAGGTAATGAATATGTTAATGAACTCAATTACGGGAATCCTTTCAAAATGTATATAAACATCAAATTACCAGGTTGTACACTTTTTTCTTTTTAAAGGTTTATTTATTTATGTCATTTCTACAGCCAACATGGGGTTCAAACTCACAAACCTGAGATGAAGAGTAGCATACTCTTCTGACTAAGCCAGCCAGGACCCCTTACACTGTACACTTTAGTGTGTGTGCTGCCAAAGCAAGCACTATACACTTTATCATACGTTACGTTACTTTGTCAATTACAATCCAAAAAGTCAAAAAATGAAATAAAATATGGTAAAATATCTAAAAAAGAAACCACCCGAGAATCATTCTCTTTCCTTGCAATACTCACCGCTCCTTTCCCAGGAAGAAATCATGGTAGAAGCCATATTCTGTACTTGGACCTCGGCAGAGGACAGCACCAAGGAGTTGTTCAGCTGCTGCCCCCAGGACATGGGTGCTGGAGTGCCAGAACACCTGGGTTCACAAGAAAGGAGTTCATAACCGTCTCCCGTAACCCCTCACTCTCTGATCCTCTCCTCAGAGAAGCTGGTGTGAAACCAGTATGGCTCTTCCAGAAAAAACTACCACAAAGTGGGGAACCTGACCTTGGAGGTGAACACTAAATAGTAAAAGAAACAAAAAACTGAAGAGAAAACAAAAGGCTAGTATAAGCAATATACGGATGACAGTAGCCCCCAGCCCCACTCCTCGGTGCTTCCCGGTCCTAGAGCATAGAAGCAGGAGCCCAAGCTTCTTTTGTTGCTTTTACAACATTCCCTTTTAGGGCTTCAGATTAAGATGGTAGTTCCTGTTTGGTCTTTTAGTTCTATTTTTTACCATTCCAGGAATCTAATGTGATGAAACCCCTCCTCTAGGATTTGGTCAACTTTTATACATAGGTGACAAAATTCCATTTTTCTGGATCCTAACAGATGAGCTTCATTTTGCCTAAGCTGACATGAAGACGACAAAGTAGGAAGAAGGCCAGTTGTGTGCTCCGTTGTGCAAGTCAACTTAGAATTAAAAAATGTAGGGGCACCTGGGTGGCTCAGACAGTTAAGCATCTGCCTTCGGCTCAGGTCATAATCCCGGGGTCTTGGGATTGAGCCCCAGCTCTGGTTCCTGGCTTGGCAGGGAGCATGGTTCTCCCTCTCTCCCCTGCTCATGCTCTCTCTCAATATCTCTCTCTCTCTCAAATAAGTAAATAAATAAATCATCTTCAAAAAAAAGAATTAAAAAATACATGCTACAGATGACTTGTAAAGTACGTCTGTAGAGTTGAAGGGACTGAACTGGCATATTACCTTTCTATTTTCAGCTTATGATCTCTCCCCTTTACTAGCACAAATGATGTCTACTTAATAGACCTGGTTTCCTAAGTTTCTAGCTTAGCCGGGTCCAGTCAAGACAAGCAGTGTGTGTTATGTCTCCGTCCCAACTGCAAATGGAGAAACCGAGGCAAAAATACTAGAAATATGCCAACTTAAATATCCCTTAGTTTAGGGACACCTGGGTGTTGCAGTTGGTTAAGCATTCGATTCTTGGTTCAGGTTGTAATCTCAGGGTCCTGAGATGGAGCCCTGTGTTGGGCTCTGTGCTCTGCACAGAGACTGTTGGGTTTCGCTCTCTCTCCCCATCTCTCCCCACACCCCCACCCCACTTTCCCCCTCTCTAAAATAAATAAATCTTTTTTTAAAAAATTTTTTAAAAATTTATTTATTTGTCAGAGAGAGAGGGAGAGAGAGCAAGCACAGGCAGACAGAGTGGCAGGCAGAGGCAGAGGGAGAAGCAGGCTCCCTGCTGAGCAAGAAGCCCGATGTGGGACTCGATCCCAGGACGCTGGGATCATGACCTGAGCGGAAGGCAGCCACATAACCAACTGAGCCACCCAGATGTCCCTAAAATAAATAAATCTTTAAAAAAAAATACACACACACACATACAGAGTGGTGTCTGGGTGCCTCAGATGGTTGACCTTCAGCTCAGGTCATGATCCTGGGGCCCTGGGATCGAGCCCCATGTCTAGCTCCCTGGGAGCTCAGCAGGGAGTCTGCTTCTCTCTCTGCCCCTCCCCTTGCTCCTTCTCTCTCTTTCATTCATTCTGTCCCTCAAATAAAAATTTCAAATTAAGAAAAAAAGTATATAAAGATATCTCTCTCTCTACATATATATATATATATATATATATATGTATATCCCTTAGTTGAATCGCCACGGTGTTCCCAAAAAGGAAGAGACTTACTGCTTTGCCCTCTGCAGAACTGAATGTTAGAAACCTGAGGTCAGAATCTGTCTCCAAGGGCCGCTCCAGATCATAAAGTTCTCCATTCACTTGAGCAGCTACTGCAGTATCTGCCAGTGTTGAACTTGGCCAGGGGAGGGGTGATGATAAAGAAAAAGACATGGTTACAATCCACAGGGGAAGAGAGGGACTTATCTCTCAACAACTCCAAACATGAAGATGGGGAAAGATGTGTCACCAGAGCAATAAAACCTATCATTTCTTTTCCCAATGGATAATAAACGAAAGGCAGACACTATGAAACTAATGCAGATAAAAAGGAATCCTCAGAAAAAGGCAATCTTGATAGGGATGGAATAGAAGCAAGCAGAATTTTCCTTTCCTGCTCAAGTCCTTCGAAGTACAGAGGAAGGAGGATAATCCTGGCAGGTATAAAATGACTCTGGTACCTGATCTGCTGGGCTAGTTGGTAAGGCGTTGTGTTCCATGCCACAGCATCCACTTTTTGGCCTCCAGGGAGTGATATCTTAATAGTCCGGTGCTCCTTCTGTGCCATGCTTGCTAACCTCTTTACCTGAGCAGTCCATAGCTCCTCAAAAAGGCCAAGCCGCTCTGCCAACCAGTGTGGAGGGGTCGGCACAGCTGCCTGGAGGGAAAGAGGTTAGTAGGTAACACGGGTCCCATCATTCCTTTCGGGGACTGGGGCTGGTGGGAGATGAGAATATTGAAGTGATCTCGGTTCCCAATCCCTAGTCTGTAAAAGGACTATGACATACAGGGGTGGGAGTCCTATGCTCGCCAGTCTGTCGACCCTAGGAAAAAGATGGCTGCAATTAAGAGCTTAGGGTAGCCGGGTCCAGCGACTCAAGGCAGAGGTAAGGGGTGTCAGGCTGGGTTCAGAGTCTACACCCACAGCGGGGCTGGGTGCGACGCGGTTCATAACTTTTAGGTACCTCACGTACCGTGTGCAGCACGCATGTTTGCAAGCCTGGGAGCCGGAGCCGCCGCCACCTCTGATAAAGCCCCATATTCTTTCAGACCGGTGCCTACATCCTTAAACAAATTGCCGTCGTTTCTCCGTCACCGGAGTCCTCATTGGCTTCCGGCCCAACAACACCCATGCCTATTGGTTCCTATAGCTGCCACTCTAGTCTGGGACCACCTCCAGGATCTCCGAAGAGGTATGCCCCGCACAGCACAAGCAGCGGTGTGGGTAGTTCCGGGCGAGCGGAAGACCTAAACTGTTACACACACCAACAATCCCGAAACCTGAAGTTTTAGCCCAAAGTAGCAGTAACCTATCCTGCAGCTTTGAGAACTGCGGCAGGAAAACTCTTGATAGATGAGAGTGGGAGAAAAACAGATGGGAAAGACTAGCTAGTCATTTCCTTTTAACCACAGGTTTTATTTTACATAGTCTTTACTGGCAGGTAAGAACACAGGTAGGGCAGTCTTTGGAACCAGACAGTATAAACCCTGGATCTATCTCCCATTCACTGTGTAATTTTAGGTAGATTACTTAATTTCTTCTACGCATCAATTTCCTCATCTATAAAATGGGAATAATACTAGTAACACTTCCAACTGTTGAAGTTAAGTTCATGTAAATCGTGCATGGTACACGGTAATGGCTACAATAGCGACAAGCTGTTAGAATAAATGAATTTAACAGCGTTTGGGCTGGAGCAAAGAATCTGCAGAGGGCACTTCACTGAATCTCTTCATAGTCATAGTGCGTATGAGGGACCTTAGAGATCTCTTAATCTTACACATGGAAGAATTTAAGGTCAGAGAAGTGACTTAAGGTCAAACGGTAAGTGCTGATGCTAGATTTTGAATCCATGTCTTACACTCCCCTATCACATCATGCTTTCAATAGAGTTTACTTCAAATATACTTCTGCATCACTTCAGAAAGAGGTTCCTGACTCTAAAATCTTAGCTGCTTCCTACACAAGACCTTGCCTCCCATTCCCATCCTAGCTCTCCAATTCCTTTATCTCTTCTCTTCCCACTCCTGCATTATCTAGGACAGAGGACCAGGTATACCTGATTTATTTTGCACAGTAAAAATTGAAACAGTCACATTTGTAGTGAAGTATGAGGTGAAACGGACTTGGGGGTAGCTGTAAAGTTCTCAATTAACTCCCCTTTGTCCCCTCACCTGGGGGTGAGGATGGTTAGAGATGGTTCTCAAGTTTCCAATGGTAGTGGAATCAAGGATTGTGGAGGAAGAGCTGTCAGAGAAAGCTGTTTAATCTAGGCTTCCAGAGGTCAGAGGTTCTTTCTGGGGTAGGTGGTAGTTGACTTGAGCCACAGGCACCACTTTGCATCTTGGTTCCATCCTGAAATACATCCTGACATCCTGAAATACAAAAAGAAATAGACAAAATTGTGGAAGAGAAAAATCACTTGTGTGTGGGAGGGGCCATCTGGAGGGTTGGAAAAAGGCAGACAGGATTTTAAAATGACATTCAGAAAGTGGGACAACAGGCAAAACTTTTCCCATGGCTTTGCACCAAAAGGGATGGGAATATTATATTGCAGGTGACAAAATGATAGGTTCTCAATAATCACTGAATTAAGAATGTATCAATCACTGTATTGACTTCAAACTCCAAAGGATACATTTACTGACACATACATTCTTTAATCATTCCACCTCGTCCTCCTTTGGGATACTAGAGGGATTGTAGAATAAACAGGCTACACTGTTATGTCAGCTCCCTGCTCTCATCCTTCAAACATGTACTGATTTACTGTGTGCAATGCACTGAACTGAGGGCTCATGGGATGCCTATCAATCAATGACTACATCATCACCTGTGTAACTTGTGTTGCAGTGGAGCAAGAAAGGAATGTCAGGAGTTACTGCGTTCTTCTGGTAGGAAACAAGCCAGGCAGCCAGCAAGGAATAGCAAGCCAGCTAGGGCCAATTCATTTATCAGTGATTCTTTTATAATTTCTGATTTGTGACTGCCATATCTCAGCCTCAGGGAATTTTAACCCATTTGTCTGGGAAACGTCTATCCCTAAAACTGCTCTTACCTTCCACCCAGAATATCACCAAACACCTACTATGTGCCAAGTGCTATGCCTTCACTATCCTATTTAATTCCAAGAACAACCCTGACAGGTAATAGCTATTTTTATGCTCCCTTTAAAACATGGAAGACCATCCTCAGAGAAGTCAAGCCCTAGCCCATCTGAATCCAAAGCCTGTGTTATGCCATGCCATGCTGCCTTCTAGCAACCAAAATAGTCCTAATGCATCAGGTTTGGTAGAAAATCTCCCCTTTTTCTCTGTCTAGTACATCACTTGTAGGGCCAAAGAGGCCTTTAATATAGAGTGAAAAGAGGGGTCCAATAAAGGCCAAGAAAAGAAGTGTATTACCAGATTTTCTCTAACCAAAGTTAAAGAAAAATAGTGTTTAGGAAATCATGCCAGCAGATTTCAGAGAAGTTCAGAGAAAAAGCAATCCTCAGTTAAGCGTAGCCTTGACTGTTGGTCACATTTTGGGAAGTTCTCAGCTTTACTCTACTTTTAGAATAAACATCACAAGTTAGCTAAAGCTTTGGATGAACAGGTATTATTTTTATATTCCTAAACTACATGTAAGAATGCTTTCCATTGGGGTGCCTGGGTGGCTCAGCGGGTTAAGCCTCTGTCTTTGGGTCAGGCCAGGGTCGAGCCTGTGTCAGGCCTGGGATCGAGCCCCACATTGGGCTCTCTGCTCAGCAAGGAGCCTGCTTCCCCCTCTCTCTGCCTGCCTCTCTGCCTACTTGTGATCTCTCTCTCTCAAATAAATAAATAAAATCTTAAAAAAAAAAGAATGCTCTCCATTGACAGTAAAGTACATTTCCACTTGTCATCAGGATCAACATACACCTCAAATTCTATCTCAGCTCTTCACAAAATTTCCCGGCACCCAAGAAGCAGCAAAGATGCTAGAGGTAAAAAAGAGAAATTTAAGAGGGTAAAATATATAAAGAAAGGTTTGTCATGGTTACCAAATGATTTTGAAGCCCAGAGAACTAGCCAAGTGGCTAAAAGTGCAGTGGGTTTGAGAGGTTAGATTTAAAAATAAACCAAATCCCCCACAATACCTTAATGAGGAAGATGTAGGATGGGGCCAAGCTTTTAACTTTGCTTTAAGTTGCCAAGAAAATCTTTAAGTCTAGCCACATTTGCTGATTTAAAAAAAAAGGGGGGGGGGACTTCTTACCAGGGGATGGGGATGAATTGAACTGTTTTGAAAACAATGCCTTCAGCTTACCTAGAATCTCTACTATGACTTCCCTTCTCCAAGACAACTCTTGAGTCTGTAGAAGAGAAACAGACAGCCATCTCCATCCTCTCCCCCAACCCCCCTTAAATGACCCTGATTTGTCAGGTGAGGCCAAACACAGGACCCGTGCAGGATGTGTCAGCTTAGGTTGATGTTGAAGTAAAAAACAAAGGCAAGAGCAAAGTACTGTGAAATAAAATCTTAGATACATCTCTAGAAGGCAGTGCACAACTAAGGCCCACTACCCAATAATAGATATTCCGGATTAATCCTTTACTAAGTTTTACGGCCCTTGGCAATGATTGGCTATCTAGAAGATAAAGGATCTTAAGTGTTCTTTCACCTAAGTGTAAAGGATTCCTAGCTAGGGGACTACGAAACAAGGAATTGGATGCTGCGTGTCTCCTTTATTTCTACCCATTCCAACTGAAACATAGCAAGGAAGACGCACAAAGTTTCAAGTTCTTTTAGCTCCTCTTTCCCACAAATTATGCAGCAAAAAATTTGAGTAACTCGCAAAAATGAAGGGGACAGGACGGGGATGAGGAAGGAAGTAAAGTTGCTGGAACATCTAACTTGCTATGAACCCAACAGACCCAGGGCAGACTGGTTTAGCTGGCACCCTTTCCAATCAAACAAAACCCTGCAGCCCATACCTGTTTCCTCTGTTGGCACTGACCACTACCCCTCCACCCACATCTGTATTTTCAACTTTTGACTCTTGCTCAAGTGTGAACAAAGGGAGAAAGCAACAACAAAATGATAGTGCCATAAGGTAACTGCAGTAGCAATTCCTAAATTGGTATCAGCCTTCTTATACCCTATGCCCCCCAACTTATAACTAAGCATAAAATGTTTTTTCCCTGCCTAGACTTAGAAGAAATTCATTACTTAGTTTTACATTGCACTTGCTCCTTTCCTTTAAAACATGAGTGCTTCTCCTTACTTCAAGGGGGAAGGGAGAACAGAATGTTTACTTAAGAGCTGCTATCTCATTTGCGGGTGAATCTCTTGTAGCTTTGCCTATGCAGCTTCAGTGAGTTATTACTCAGCAATTGTGAATAGCCGCTGACCAGACTTGTCTATACAGTTACTCATAAACAAGTATGAGAAACGCCCCAATACCCCAAAACCCATTTGGATGGTATTTGTGTTACTGTCTACATACACGAGGGGGTAACTCATCGCTCTTATACAAGATTGGCTTAAATAAAAACAATTCCAGGGGATGAAGCTTTGCATTTTCAACATGCCCAGAAAGACCAATGTCAAAGTCTAAAAGCTGTTGCTTCCTTGGAGATGGAGAAAGAAATCATTTGGGCAAGTCAAAGTTCCAAGAGGGGACAAGGAAAAAGGTGAGCCAGATTCCAGAACCAGCCAGTACAATTGTACACCCTACATACTGGGTGTGTTCCTAGGCTGCTATTTCTGAAGTGTCTGGTGACACACTCATGTAACTTCATGTAATGAAGGCTGCTATTTACAGCCTTCTACCCTGCCAGTGACCCAGGCGGGGTCTGGATGCAGTGACTCTCTCTTTACCCCTTAAAGTTAACATTCCACTTACTAAGCTTCACTGGGGTATGAAAAAGGGATGGGACAAGAGAGGCAGGTTAAGTGTGGCTTATGTACGATAGCTTGATTGCCAACATGTGGCAATAAGGGTAGATATGGGCAAGGAATTGACCAGAAGGAACCCTGTGCCCCTGCTAACTGGATGCTTGCTTTAAATCTTTTTTTGGGGGGTGGGCAGAGAATCTTAAGCAGGCGCCACACCCATTGTGGACCCCAATGTGGGGCTCAATCTCACAACCCTGAGATCATGACCTGGGCCAAAATCAAGAACTGGACACTTAACCGACTGAGTCACCCAGGTGCCCCCCTATGCTTGCTTTAAAAATGCTTCTTCACTTAAAATTGCACAACATTTTGAAGACATAGACAAATAATTATTCATACAATATATCCCACTTCATTACCAGCCACTCCTCAAACATCTTGACTTCATCCCACCCATCAACCCTTTTCAAAACTGAATTACACAAAGGATCAAACAGAAAACCCACAAGGCCATGGAGATTTGAGGCTCATACTGCTTTCAGGGACACTGAATGCTGTAGTCAAAGGGGACACCTGCATAAAATCAGGGTGAGAGGGGGAAAGTCAACCACACAACAAAGGAAACCATACTTTATTAAACTGGAAAAACAAAAACATACTATTGGGGACAAAGATTAAAAAAAAAAAGGAATGGTTGGAAGAGAGGCAAGTTTAAGTGGTCACAAGAAAGGGACATGACAGGTGGTCTGTGGTGTCTGTGTGGCTCAGAAATGTGCAGGTGCACACACGGTCCCCTCGATCCCCCTTGCACTTAGACCAAAAGCCAATACAATGCGATCTTCAGAGATATATCCAAGCTTCCTTTCTGATCCTGTCGTTGGTTTCACTTTCAGCCCTGGACAGTCACATAGAAGGGTCTTTGCTGGAGAAAATTTAGATTTTCCAACCATAGGCCTAATCCACAATGCAGCAGTTTCAGCTCCTGGAGAAGTTCCCTCTTAGTTGCGCTCACCACATAGTCAGGAGCCCTTGGTCAAAGCCCCAAATCTCAAAGAAAAATGTCAAACCTTCAGAACTAGTTATTTTATTAAATGATATTAATACACATTTCGAAAGGATTTCATTGTTGTTGCCTCTAAAGCATGTACTTGTTTTGTTTTCCACACTGAACACGTGAGAATATCATCCAACATATCTAATTTTAATCTTAACAGGCACCCCCCGCCCATTAAAAAAAAAGGGGTGGGGGAGGAAAAAAGGGAAAAAAGCAGTAATTTACAGCGGCTTCAAAATAATTAACAGCTGAAGCTTAATTCTGCATGAACCGGTAACTTCAGGAGTGATAGTGAATATTCTGCAATTAGAAAGTTTAGCATATTCACATTATCTAGATAGATTAGCTGTACCATAGAGATCACAAACATCGTATTCCTGGGATCATAAAGGATAAAAGTCCTACTCTCTGATCATTTTACCTCCCCTGGCATCAAACCAAATTGTATTTATGCTCATCTTTTGGGAGGGCGGGAGGGAGCAGGGAGAAGACTTTCATCTAAGCTGACTGAAGAGTAAACTCTTATACAGTATTTAAGGACTTGATTTCTGATACTGAGTTTTAAGTGGTACCAGTGTATTCATGACCTCCCCCCCCACACCCCAAATTCTCTGTCTGTGATTTTACAGTGAGCACCAAGGACCTTAGTAACAACTTTGCACATTGTTTCTTATAAATCATGTCCTTGCCAAGACACACTATATTATGCTTTCTTTAAAAAAAATTTTGTTTATTGTATTTTTAAACTCAGGTTGAAATACAAAAGTCAGAGCATGGGCACGGAGTTTTAAATCACAGACACAGAAAGGATAAAACCCCTTTGTTTCATGTTATGAATACCAGAATTGTTTTTGTTTCATTATGTCACATATATACATTGTCATCTTCATTTACTGCTATAGACAGACTTCCTTAACAGCTGACAGTCACATACAAATCCTCAGTTCCATCCCGAAACAAACTCAATGAGGATTTTGTAGCTTAAAAAGCAAAACACCCTGCAAAACAAAACAAAACAAAAAAACAAAAAACCCAACCCTTAAAAGTCCATCTTTTAAACTGTACAGTAAGGTCTTCCTTTTATGTATTAGTCATCATGCTTTTGAGGACAATTACCCTGCCCCAACATTCAGGAAGCCACTTTCCTGACATCCCCACATTTTCTGATAAAATCAAATGGTCAGAGAGCCTTTTCAAGTAAACACTACTTTTAGCTTAAACAAGAGCAGCAAAAGAATTCACATTCTTTTATTCTAGAGTGAAAAACATCCCACTTAATTTCTGCAAAAATATGTTTCAGTTTTGAATCAATTAGAACTCTCCCTCCCCCTCCCCCCACCCTTACCCTTACTCTTGATCACTCTTTTCCCTAAACAAATGTCTCAGGACTCAAGGTAACTATATTGTTTCTTTGCTTTGCTACACTATATACCCCATCCCACACACAAGATCCTGGTATCATGCATTTTTGTGGGGAGAGCTTCAGGGTAGAGAGGCTGGAGAGGGTCAAAGACAGAAGAGTTGACTTAAGACGAGAAATGCATCAGGAAGATGAAGGACTTGCAGCCTCCTAACCACAGAACACATGGCGAGCCCAAATAAATAACATGGAATAAATTACACAAAACCTCCCCAACTATGACGCACAACTGGTTTAAGCTGCTCCTCACCTGAAAAGCAAGTTTATTCTGACACAAAGGATTATCTTCTGTCACTAGGTTGTCCACTCTCCCCCATCTTTAATATTTCACTAGAGGAATCCAAAACAATCCCCATACTTCCTACAGTTAGTTAGTTCTATGCTCACTTGGAAAAAAAAGTATGAAACTTGCTAGGATTCCCTTTAAAAACAAAACAAAACAAAAAACCAAAACCCCACCACATACCGTTTTACTTATCCAGCTGGAGACTACCAGTGTGTATACCTTGGGGCAAGACACTAAATAACACAAAATAATAGTAAAGCAATCTTTGCTTTTCAGTGTTCCTAGATATAAAGTTATAAACACTTAAAGCGTATTGATTGTCTTTTTTCCCCAGTACTAGTTGTAGAACTACAAAGAAGCCTTTCAGTTTGGGGAGAAGGAAAGCACACCCTTCTCGTGTAAAATGACTAAGGGCAGAAACATTATTTCCTATTGGGAGTGGAAGGTGAGGATAAGGCTTGAGTCTTGAAATGTGACAGGCTGCTAGTTGTAGAATGGGGTCAATTTGGATTTCTCAGCTCCCCCTGGTTCTCTGAAAAGATATGTATAGTGATACCCACTTGTCATTAAGACACACCTAAAGAGGCGTAAAGCACTGAAAAATACTACTGAACCCCCTCTGAAATACGAAGAACAGCCGTAAATACAAGTGTAGGGCAAGGAGGAAAAAAGGATACAGGCCAATAGTTCCCTTTCCTTAGTAGTTAACCTTTGTTAAAAACCACCAACAAATATCACTTACATTAGGGAGGCACCATGGTAAAAACATCTACCTTTTACATTAAAAAATTGAGGGATAATATTTTAGTTGCATCTTTGTATCAATTGTCACCTGTAATAATGACTTTCTTTCCAGCCAAAGCAGAAGTGAAAACTGAGGGAGAAAAAGTCAATCAAGAAAGAAAAGCAGGAAGCAAGAGTTGGTGCAAGACATATCAAACTACCTCAAAAAGTCTCCCATTCTTGTTTATGAGGAGGGATGTGCAGGTCCCACTGCACCACTGATGGTTCCTTTCTCTCTTTATTGGAGTTATACCTTATTTTAACCTGGAGATTATATCCAGTACCCTTTCATTCAAAGGATAAAGAGGAATAATTTTTACTAGGGTAGAATGAGATCTGTATCTCCTCCAAGTTAATGCCCTTTAGAAGAGGCTGATTTTTTTAAATTAAGATTTTAGGAGAAAGGTAAAGAACCCAACTTCAGTATGTCTTTAAAAACAAAACCAACTTGACAGGTCTGTGGTCTCCCACCTATCTTCCCTCGCAACATCTTTTGGGCTCGTCAGCAGTGCAAAGAGCATTCAGGAAAGGGAGCCACGCCGGTCACAGTAGTTACTTAATGGGAGAGAGAAGGGGATAGGAATCCTTCTATTGACTATGTGATAAGCCAAACCCAAAATAACATCCCAACATTGCACATGTTATTCTCTGTACTGATGGAAGTTTTATTTCAAATGTAGTAATACTCTTCAATAAATGGGGTAAAATAAGATCTGTTTTTCCTCCCCACCCCTCAAACCCCCAGCCAAGTGAAGTGGCTTTGGTTGTGTTTCTTTGCCCCCTCCTCTCCCTCCCACCCCCTGCCCCCTTTAAAATACAAGTAGCTTGGGGAAGGTAAGTTCAGTGGGAGGGAGGACTGGATGGCATAGTGAAATGTAAGCATGTATGACTTTTAAATTTGGAAGGGAGGCCCTTTGTCATTAAAAAATTTAAGTCAAAGGAAGGAAAACATAAAAACAACAATAAACCAAACTCCTACTTCCAATGCTCTCTAGACTGTTCAAAATGCTTTTTCCCTTGGTTTCCATCAGTACCTGGGAGGGAAGAATGGGCGTTTTGGTGCAAAGAACGGAGGGCCCCTAGCAAAAGGTGGCCTGGGTCTCTTTAGACTGTGGAACGGGTCTCTGCTGAGAAAAGGTTCCCTAGGCCGAAAGTCTGGCCGGGGATTCCGCAAAATCATACCACTCCGGTTGATGGCGTCTCTGTGTGAGGGACCCAAGTGGGGGCCACTGCTGCTGTTGCTGCCTCCCCCACCTCCTCCTCCATGGGCTGGGCCCAGGTGCTCCAGAGAATGGGAGGGTAGGGTGAGGCTCTCTCGTACACGGCTAAGGCCAGGGCCGTTGAGGTCCCGTTGGGTGGGGCCCCCATGGTCCCTGGGTCCTGGGAGCACCCCAAAATGCTCAGCCAGGGTCCCTTGAAGGAGGGAACTATGGTCCTTAGGAAATACTGCCACAGCTCCCGCCACTCCGTGCTCTGCCAGTGGTGGGGCTGGGAAGGGTACAACCCCAGAGTGGTCAACAGGGGGTGGAGGAGGAGGTGGAGTAGAAAAGGGAACACCACTCCCACCACTGCTGCTATGCTCCCCGGGGGGTGGAGGAGGGGGTGGGGTGGGGAAAGGAACTCCGCTGTGCTCTCCAGGAGGAGGGGGTGGGGCAGCGTGGGCCAGGGCCGCCTCCTTTGTGAAGGGGTTCGAAAGATCCACAGAGGGTAGATGAGTGGGTGCATCTCGAGAGAAGATACCACCATGATCCTTAGGAGGGGCAGGTGGGGCAGATGACGGCCCCACTGGCTCTCTCTGGAAGGGTGCCCCATGTTCCAAGGGGGACGGGGGGAGATGATGCTCAAATGTTGAGTTGAAACTGTTGGAACGGAAGCTGCCGACACTTTCCTGAAATTGGGGTGCCCGTTCCTTGTATGGTGCTGCTTTAAAGCCAGTGAGGCCTCCGCTGCCCCCGCCCCCAAGGGATGCCAACTCAGAGGCACTTGAGGGGCCATTGTCAAAGGAGCTGCCTGAGGTGCTCAGATCAAACCAACCCACCCTTGAAGCCTCACGCCCATGTCCTCTATTTCCCTTCCCAGGAACTCGGACGGATTCTACGGTCTGTATTGGCTCCCCTGACATCCTCCTATTGGATGCATTATGATAACCCAAGGTTTCTATAGGGGCTCCCTTCTCTTCGGTGCTATCGGGCAAGTCTAAGCAGGAGGAGGAGACTCGGGTTTCTATGCGGTAGTGCTCTTCTTGCTGCTGCTGCTCAGTGGCTGTCAAGCTGGGCTGGGCGAGGTTTGAGAGACCAACACCATCACTTGAAGTACCCTTGTTGGGTGCCTGGCCAAAATGCTTATCCTCTGAGGGCTTTCGGGAGGCGTTTTTAAGCATATTCTTAAACTCAATCGTCGACGTGGTGGAAATGGTGGGGGCCAGGACTTTCTCCACGCCTGGTGTGGGTGGGTGGCCCGTGGGAGCGGCAAGGGTATTCTGCGGAGAGAAAAGGGAACGATGTGGGACTGGGTGAGGAGGGTCTGGGTACTGCTTCTGTGGCAAACCGAGATGCCCAGTGGTAGTAGACTGAGACAAGCTATTGTGGTTGGAGTCAGGGGTGAAAAATGAATCATTCTTACTCGGTGATGGTGACCGGTCAGACCCCGGTTCACTCCCTCTTATGCTGAAGGCACCAAATAGCCCAGGGGAAGAGGAGAGACGGTCACAATTCTCACTAGAGTCCAGGAGGGCCCTTACAGATGGAGGGAAGGCAGACTTTACCCCAAATTCTTGGGCCCTGTGGCTATAACTGGAGAGGATTGGCTGGTATTCGGTGGTATCAGAAAGCTTGCTTGACTTCAGGATAGACTTGGCTGGCTTCTTCTCTAGGTTCATCATGGCAGAGGGTGGAGGCCCTGAGTACTCAAAATCTCGGTAATCCTCATCTTCCTGGAAAGAAGTATCTGGATAGAACTTTTCCTGTGAAGAGTCCATCAGGGAAGATGGTCTCTCCATTCCATCAGAAGGCTGCTTATAGGGTGATTCACTGCCCAGGCCAAAAGGTCGATATGTAGGTACAGAATTGGAGAGTTCCCGGGGGTAGCTTTCCTCTCTCCCAGGGGGTGGTGATCTTGTACTGCTGGGTGTTGAGGAACCAGGGCTAATGATCTTAGAAAGCAGGGACATGGTGTCTACACTGCTGGATGTGGGCTTGTCCATCATCTCATCCTGGGTGGGCGTCCCACTCCTTTCATCCCGCACAGGGGTTCCGTCAATGTTGTCGACTGACGTGCTAGTAGGGCCACGCTGGAAGTCTGAGGGGTGGCTTTCTGCTGGGGCACTGGACCCCAAGCTGCTCAAGATTGGGATGTTTAAGTTTAAGCCACTGAAACCAGGATTACCTTTTAAGAAGTTGTGGATCTTCATTTCCAGGCTTGGAGAGGTGGACTCGGACTCCAGTTTTGGCTTGGAGATCTCTGAAGATTGGCACATGGCAACTTCAGTAGGTGGGGCAACAGGGTTAGTAGTGTGGGTTCCTGTAAACCCAACAGAGTTGGATGGTAGCTTAAAAGTAGTGCTTGGGAGCCCTGGGCTTTGCCCGATTGAGGCCTTGCTGGCTGATGTTGAAGAGACTTCAGAAGTTGATGAATTAGGAGAATAGCTGAAGCTTTTGGGAATAAAGGATTGGGTACTGGAGGGCAGATTTCTTCCTTTTATGCTAGAGACTGTGGTGTTGGCAGGGGAAGCTGAAGTGCTCTGGGATGCGGCTTCACTGGCTGGGATTGGGTTCCCAGTAACACTCTGAAGTAAAGATGACAGGCCTGTAGAAACAGAGATTAGAGGAATTAAAAAGAACAACTGCCTACCTTACAATAAAAACAATGTCGCTAATCGGATATTCTCATTCATTCCAGTGGGAACCAGATAGACATTATAATATGAGGCCAAAGAGAATCCAGACCAAACAAGCAATGGCTAAATGTCATAGAAAATACTGGACCTACTTTTCAATATAAAGAAAGCAAATTACTGAAATGTTTCTACTGTAGTCATCAAACAAGTCCAACATAGCACAATAAAAGGCAACAGGAAAGGGGAGATTTTAGTGTCAGAATCATTCACAGTTTAAACAAGACAAAGCAGGAGAAGAAAGGAGGCAAAATTATCCTTAAAATAACACTTTAAGCCAGTATTTCTTAACATTGGATCTGTGGTACTGTTTCTCTAAATGCAAATAGATATTCTGTCCAACTCTTCCTTTCCAGCCTCCACAACTGTTTCTAATAAGTTAATATACAGTGTTATTCTCGAGAGAGACAGTATATGCACATTGCTCAAATTTATTTCAACAGGGTCACTTTTTTCCAAGCGTCTCTTGCTAGGCTTTGGGGAAAAAATGCTTTTAGATATCATTTTTGGTTGTAAAATGTAGCAGCAGTAAACATACAAACACACATACACACACCACAAAGAATTACAAAGCTGGACCACCTTATAGCTTGGAAAATTCAAGAATTATTCATCGACCCAGGTTGACATTGATGCGATTCAAACCTATTCACTGACAGACAAAACCTCAGAAGCTCTGAGAAAGAATTCTTTGGGGCAAAGGCTGAAGTCCACCAAAGCAAACTGCTCCTGTAGAAAGTTTTTTAGAAAAATACTTGACAAAGAGATAAATAGGAGTCCTATAAATTCAGTGATATTTTGGAAAATTTACCCAATTTGTAGTTATAAATGAAAGCTTTTTGTGCATACTTCACCCAAGTTTATAGCTTTTAGTACACATGAAAACTGTTCTTTCATAATGATAGGGTGAAAGAAAACAGTATTTCAGAGGATACTTTAATTAAATGTTTCTTCAAAATTTCAATTTTAATCCAATATTTACTAAGAGACTTAGGCTCTGAAGAATTCTGAGATCACTCCATCCTTAGAACATTTTTTTTAAAAGATTGATTTATTTATTTTAGAGAGTAATTTAGGGAGAGGGAGACAGAAACTTAAGCAGACTCTGCACTGAGCGTGGAGGCTGGCGTCGGGCTTGATCTCACAATCCCGAGATCATGACCTTGAGACCACCAACCTAGCAGATACAAAGAGAAGGATGCTTAACAGACTGCACCATCCAGGCACCCCCATCCTTGGAACATTTTTAATTGCCAACAGTTTCTACATAGTAAAGTGCGTGATTTTTGTTATCCAATATTCACTAATATCTGAATAATACATATCGTTTATTTCAATACATATCGTTTATTATCCTCCTGAAAAATAAGTTCCATGTTTCATTTCCAAAAAGTTCTCTGGCTCTGTAACTTACCCCACTAACAGTCTGATTTAACTCTTAGTAGCCACTGTTCATACAAAAATCCTCAAGCACTAGAATGTGATATATGACACCATATGAATTTTAAAAGATATTTCAGCATATCTTTTAGATACTGTGGGATGAAATGACATTACTCAGATTTCTGGTAACAGGTGAGATGGTCTCCTACTACTAAGCTGCTAAATATTACTTTTCTTCAATCTTAACAGACTATCCTCTATGGCCCTTCTGCCCACTGAAGTTGTTCTTTTGTGTTGAAAACCTGTCAATAATAGTTGTGATGACACAATCAGAGACTTTTATAGTCTTTTAAAAATCAAGAATTCTACTCTCCATAAGGAAATGAAAGGTGATGAACTACCCTGTTACTCCACAAAGGTGGTTTTCTGGGGTCTCCAGAAAAGCATTCTGTCAGAGCACACTTAACTCTGCTCAAATTTTGCCTGGTAAGGAGTCCACAAGACATGGTACAATAATCTACTGAAAGAAAAAGCTGTAAATATTATTATACCTATCTATATAAAAAGCTAATAAAAACAAGTGAGTTTAACATTTTTACTAGAACTGCAGGATGGTGACACAAGAGGGCCTAGAAGGGAGAAATCATAACCATGCTGATTCCTCAAACTAATTATCTCTAAAATCCTTACTATTCGATATGCTGTAGTAGATCATTAATCCTTTATTGCTGGTGCCAATATATGGTAACTGTGGGTTATTATTTAATAGCATTTAAGTCTGTGTAACAAAAATCTCCTATATCTTATCGAAAGGCAAAGTTCACTATAATCTAGTCCTTGGCTGATCCACTTACAGAATAGTTTAGGAAATAAAATTAATAGAAACCTGTTCTGGTCTCTATTCGTATAAAGCAGGGTTTCTCAACCTTAGCACTACCAGCATTTGGGGCTGGGGTCTGCATTGCAGGATGTGTAACAGCATCTCTGGCCTCTGCCCACTAGATGCAGTGGCACTCCCACCCCCATCCCAGTTGTGACAAACAAAAACGTGTTCAGGCATATGTCCCCTGGAGGCTGCTGGGTGAGAACCGCAGTTAAATTGCTATATTGAAGATACTGCTCTAGTATTTGTAATTTATCGCATAATTATACTTAGGTGCCAAATAAGATTGTGCTGGTATCTGGAGGGTCTGAGAAGAGAAAACAGATGAGCTTTATGAAAAAATGTTAGAAGCAGACAGTTTTAGATATAGAATAGGTAATTAGCAGAGCCGAACAGAGAGGTTCAAATAAGGTAGAGATTATAGGTAAGCGAACTCTAAAAAGATGTGCTATACCTAGGGGCGCCTGGGTGGCTCAGTGGGTTAAAGCCTCTGCCTTCGGCTCAGGTCATGATCCCGGGGTCCTGGGATCGAGCCCCGCATCAGGCTCTCTGCTGCTCTGCTCAGCAGGGAGCCTGCTTCCTCCTCTCTCTCTGCCTGCTTCTCTGCCTACTTGTGATTTCTGTCAAATAAATAAAATCTTAAAAAAAAAAAAAAAAAAAAAAGATGTGCTATACCTATATATAGAGGCCTAATACATTAGGACATAAAAACAAAAAATCGTATCTCATAAGATTTTTTTTAAGATTGTATTTAATATTTTTGAGAGAGATAGAGAGATGGAGAGAGAGCATGCATGAGCAGGGGGAGTGGAAGTCGGAAGCAGAGGGAGAGGGAGCAACAGACTCCCCGCTGAGCAGAGAGCCCGATCACCAGAACCCTGGGATCATGCCCTGAGCTGAAGGCAGACGCTTAACTGACTAAGACACCCAGGTGCCCTCAGATTTTTTTTTTTTAAGGATTTATTTATTTGAGAAAGAAAGAGAGAAGGAGATGAGGAAAAGGGAGAGAGTGTCTTAAGCAGACACTGCACTAAGTGCAGAGTTTGATTCAGGGCTTGATCTCACAGCCCCAAGATCACAACCTGAGCCAAAACCAAGAGTCAGACACTTAACAGACTGCACTCCCCAGGCGCCCCGTCTTGTAAGATTTTCGACAGTAGATTGACCTTTCGTACTATCTTTAGCTTTGGTTAACATTAAAAATGTAAGCCTCAATATATACTATAAAAGCTGGATTGCAGGGGCACCTGAGTGGCTCAGTGGGTTAAGCCTCTGCCTTCGGCTCAGGTCATGATCTCAGGGTCCTGGGATCGAGCCCTGCATCGGGCTCTCTGCTCAGCGGGGAGCCTGCTTCCTCCCTCTCTCTCTGTGCCTGCCTCTCTGCCTACTTGTGATCTCTCTCTCTCTCTCTGTCAAATAAGTAAATAAATCTTAAAAAAAAAAAAAAAAAAAATTCTAAAAAAAAAAAAAAAGCTGGAATGCAGCCCCTGAGGGGTTAGGGGGGGTCATGGTATAGACGGAAGAACACAGGACTCCAGTTAAAAAAAACAACTGGCTTTTAGTCTCAGTTCATCACTGAATAGATAAATGTGCGACAATAAGCAGATCATATCACCTTACTCTATGAATGGCAACTTATAGATGATACATATAAAGAACATACTAAGTAACTGTACTATACATTCCATGGCTTTGGATTCTTCAGAAATAGAATCCAAGATCAGGCCAGAGGCAAACACTCACAATTCAAGTCCCTCTGGCATATGTTGGTTTACCTTGCAGTGCTGGGGCTGACTGTGTCTGGGTTTTGGAAAGAGCAGACAGAATGCTCTCTGGGGTGATCTCCACCTTTGAGAGGATATTTGCCAGAGGATTGTGAGATGTTGTTGGGGCAGGTGCAGGTGTTTTCAGGCCACTGCTGAGGTTGCTGGGACTTGTAGGAGTTCCTGGAGAAGGTCTTGAGGCAGGACTGACCCCTGGTGGCAGAAAGTACAACTCAAGAAAATGCAATTCAAAATAATCATTAAATTCATCGTCCTTTCCACTCAATCAGGAATGCTTCTGTGACAGATCCACAAATAGGATTTTTCATGGCTTATACAAAGGAAAAACTGAAAATTAGATTAAAATCTGCTCCTGTCGACTTGGAACACCCCTAAAATAAACAAGTATTAAGTTTTTTTGATATGTATTTGTCAGTTTTAAAAGCCAGTAGAAAGATATTTTGGGAACCTCTTTCTGTTTTCCTCTGCCAAGTAGAACCTATACCTCAGAGTTCTATAGGTGCTCAGTAGGTATTAATGGCTGATTATGATCAGAGCCATTACAACTGTGTAACCCGGCCACTGCATAACTCTATGTGATTAATATGTTGCTTTTAAAATGAGATTATATAAGCAACTTACTTTACATCTTTAAATATATATATATATTTAAATAGGCTCCACACTCAACATGGGGCTTGAACTCACGACCACAAAATCAAGAGTTGCACCCTCCAGGGACTGAGACAACCAGGAACCCCTACATCTTTATATTTTAAAACACTGGGTTAATTTTTAATATATAAGAAAAAAGTATACAAAAAGAAAATAATCTTTGAATGACCAAAAATATGAACAGCTATTTCACAAGGAAAACTAAATGATAAAGAAATGAAAAAGTTTTAACCATATCTTAAAAGAGATATAAACTAAAACAAATAACTTTTTTTTGAGAGAGAGAGTTGGGGTCAAGAGAGGCAGAGGGAGGTGGAGAGAATCTTAAGCAGGCTCGACACCCAGCAGGGAGCCCAACATGGGGCCCTATCTTACAACCCAGAGATCTGACCTGATCCAAAATCAAGAGTCAGATGCTCAACCAACTGAGTCAACCAGGTGCCTTTTTGTTTGCTTTTTCCAAGTAATCTCTACACCCAATATGGGGCTTGAACTCACAACCGTGAGATCAAGAGTTGCATGCTGGGACGTCTGGGTGGCTCAGTAGGTTAAGCATCTGCCTTCAGCTCAGGTGAAGATCCCAGGGTGCTGAGATCGAGTTCCACCTCTTTGGCCATAAGGGAGCGTGCTTCTCCCTCTGCAGGCCCCTCCAGCTGTTTGTGCTCTCTTTCTCTGACAAAAAAATAAATAAAAGTCTTAAAAAAAAAAAAAAAAAGAGCTGCATGCTTGGGACACCTGGCTGGCTGAGTCTGTGGAGCATACAACTCTTGATCTCAGGGTTGTGGGTTTGAGCTCCATGCTGGGTGTAGAGATTACACATTAAAAAAGAGAGAGAGAGATGCATGCTCTACTGACAAGCAGGGTGAATGGGAGAGGGGAAAGGAGACTTCCCGCGGAGCAAGGAGCCCAATGTGGGGCTCAATCCCAGGATCATGGGATCGTGACCTGAGCCAAAGGCAGGCGCTTAACAACTGACCCACTTAGGTGCCTCCCAAATGACTTTTTAAAGCTGAATTTGACAAAGTATTAAAAGAAGACAAAATAGTGTTGTAGAGATTGAGGAACAATAGGAACTTTCATGTTCTTGGTACATAAAGTAGTACATTTTTGGTAATTATTTTAGTTTTAACATGAAAAGACTAAAAACCTACATATTAATTTTATTTGGTTTTATCTTTTAGAAAAATATATTTAAGTTTTTATAAAGAAATTAAATAATTGGGATTTTCTTCAAAACAATAAAGATCGGGTAAGGCACAGCAGAAACAAGACTGGCCATGTGTTTCTACTGCTGAGGATGAGTGATGAGTACATGGAGATGCTCTACTTTTGTATATTTTCATTAAATTTCCATGAAGAGAAAAAAAAGCCCTATATACTCATTTTGGAAGGGCTGTGCATAAAGTTTAGCATCAAGGTTGTTCACTGTTCTTTATACTAGTGAAAAACTGGAAATATACCAGATGCCTAGTAATAAAGGCTTAGATAAATAAATTCATTATATAGTAAAGTATAAATATCCTTCAATTATTGAAAGAAAAATTATTATAAATATTTAATCTACCAAAACATTCTCTCAAACACACAAATACACACATATAAGGTTAGACACAAGTGGTGTCCTTTGGGGTAGTAGGACTGGAGATACTTATTTTATTCTCTTATTTTCTAATGTTTTCTGTAATGACCGTGTACTGTTTTTTTGTTCTTGTGGTTTTTGTTTTTTGATTTAAAAAATTACGTTTAGGGGCACCTGGGTGGCACAGTCGTTAAGCGTTGGCCTTCGGCTCAGGTCATGACCCCAGGGTTCTGGGATCGAGCCCCAAATCGGGCTCCCTCCTCAGTGGGGAACCTGCTTCTCCCCCTGCTTGTGCTCTCTCTCTGTGTCAAATGAATAAATAAAATCTTAAAGAAAAAAATTACTTTTAATTTAAGAAAAAAAAATCAACAAAAAACCAGACTGATGGCTCAATTAGAAAGATGAAAATAAGCTTTTTATTCTCTTATGGGGCTTACTTACCAGTATTTTTCATGACTGATGTTAGGCTGCTAAGGATAGAACTGATCTTTGCCAGATCCACATTAGCCAGGTTTGGCAAAGCCAACGTTGGAGAAGGGGACAGGAGAGAAGTATTCACAGGCTTTGGAAGAGGTGGGGTTGCTGTCATGGTAACAGGCACTGGGGTACATGAAGAGGCCTTTGAGATACTTTCTGTTGGCTTTGTAGACATAGAAGTAGATACAGTTGACTTCTCCACAGGTTTTTCCTTCCTGTCCTCTACTGTTTAAAGAAAAGAGGTGATACTGCATTACTGCTTTCCACACTCTGCTTCCAGTATGAAACATGTCCTAATAGTTCCTGATCTGGAGGTATAAAGCACTAAGCTTTAGAGAAAAATCATTTACTTTCTGATTTTTAAATAAGTCATACTCTTTATGTTCCTTCTGACCTTCAGTGCCTGCTTAAAATAAATTTCCCAAATTCATTTTTTGTCTTTTCAAAGATTTCTTTGCATTTTTTTAGCATTTGTGTATTAAATCTGTACATTTCTGGGATGATTTTATTATTTGGTACGTATTTATGTTCTTTCAGTAATGATATTTATAGTTATAAATTATCCCTGTCCTTTCCTTTCCATTAACCTGAAAGCTTTCTAAGACAGAGAAACTCTGTACATACTTTCTTCTATTTTTTCTCTGACTTCCTAAAATTGGCCTAACTGGTGGATACAACTGTAGACACTAACATGCAACTGCAATAAATGGCCTTTACAATATACTCCTCCTAATACTTTAAAGGCTATGTACTATATACTTCATATATATATGAAGAATGCATTAAATTCAACAGAAGGCCAAATGCCTAAGAATAATAATTATAAAAGCTGGGGGTGTCACAGAAACAATGCACTGATCCAGGTTAAGTTTGTGTGTTTGTGTATGTACGTGTGTATGTACATATGCATCTATGTATGTAATTTCTACACCCAATGTAGGACACAAACTCCCGACTCTGAGATCAAGAGCCACATATTCTACCCACTGAGCCAGCCAGGGGCCGCCAGGTTCATTTTGAAAGCATAGTTAAAAAAATGTGGTTTTGGAATCTTGAAGGTCAAGAGTGACAGATGGTAAGGTATTCCAGTGTAAGTGCCCCTCCCTCTAGAATAGTGCTGTTCAATAGAAATGCAACTTAAGCCACACGCATAAATTTCAATTTTCTAGTGGCCACATTCAAAAAAGTAGAAATGGATAAAATTATGCATTTTATCTCGCTATTTTCCAAATATTTTCATTTCAATGTTATAAATACAAAAATAATTGAGATATTTTTACCTTTTGTGGGTACTAAGTTTCTAGAATCCATCGTGTATTTTTTAAGTAGAGCACATCTCAAGTTGGAAAAGCCACATTTCAAATGCTCAATAGTCACATGTAGCTAGTGGCTACTTTGCTGAATGGACCAAATCTTAAGGGATGAATCTTAGCTGTGTGGCTTACCAAATCCTGAACCAGGATAATAATACCTTGCTGCTCTAATCTTATAAGGATTGAGCTATCTTTTAATACCAGCCTGTGATAGATTTATTGGTGGGAAAGCAAAATAGGTAAGGAACAAGTTGCCTATTAACCCCATAAGGACATACCAATGATTTTTGACCCATCATCTTCCACATCTGAGAGTTCCATGTCTTCTACATCACGATTATCTGTCACAGGCTCAGGTGTGGCAGATTTCTCACTCTCCATGGCTGGTGATTGGGATTCCTCACCTCCCATTCCCTGAAAAGGAGACTCAGAACCAGTTGGAGAAGGAGCATCCATGCTTGGGGAAGGGACTGGTGATTCTTCAGGATCAGGAAGGGTTGACTTCAATTGATCCAGCTTTTTCTTTAAATTGTTCACTCGATTAGCGAAGGTTTTATATGCCTAAAAGAGGAAAAGAAGAGTTATTCCTCTGAGAAAAGGAAAAAGATGTTACTATTTTTACTTTGACCAGATTCCCTTGTTATTATTAACTATATCCCTGTTACAAAACAACAACAATAAAAAAATCAGTCAAGCCAGGAACAGTTTCCAATCTCTGCTTTTTATATTCCCTAAATGAATATTACCATTCATGCGGTTTCCCAAGTTATCTGTACTTAATCCTCTTTTGCTCTCTTCTACCAATCTAACTGACCCAATATTTACTGAGGGCTTAAATGTGCCGGCCAATTTTCTAGGTACTGGAGATATGACAATGACTAAGAAGAGAGACAAAAACGAAATCCATAAATAAAGTTTAGCATATGAAGTCAAACAGTATGGATTTCTTTAAGAAATAAACTTGATTTTAGAACAGTTTTAGGCATAAAAAATTACTGTGAAGATTATACAGAGTTACCAATTATCCCTTTTATTAACCTCAAACATTAGTATGATACATTTGTCACAATTAATGAACAAATTTTGATAATTATTATTAACCGAAGTCCACATACTTAAGGCAGACTTCTTTAGTTTTTATCTAATGTCCTTTTTTTATTCCAGGATCCCATGTGGGAAACCACAGTACATTTATTTACTTATTTATTTATTTTTAAAAAGATTTTATTTATCTATTTGATAGGCAGAGATCACAAGTAGGCAGAGAGAGAGAGGAAGGGAAGCAGGCTCCCTGCCGAGCAGAGAGCCCGATGCGGGGCTCGATCCCAGGACCCTGGGATCATGACCTGAGCTGAAGGGAGAGGCTTTAACCCACTGAGCTACCCAGGCACCCCAACCACAGTCCATTTAATAGTCATGTCTTCTTAGGCTCCTCTTATTTGTGAGGTGGTTAGATTTTCCTTGTTTTTCATGACCTTGATGGTACCAGTCAGGTATTTTATAGACTGTCCCTCAAATTTGAGGTTTGCCTGATGTTTTTCTCATGATCAGACTGGGGTTAAAGGTGTTTGGGAGGAAGACCATGGAGGTAAAGCACTACTGTCATCATGTCACATCAAGGGTACATATAATCAATATGACATTCATTGTTGATGCTAGCCTTCATCACTCAGCTTAAATCCTATTGATCTGATTATCTTAATGTTCATGCCTTAAAACAGTGTGTCCTTTTCTTTTGGTTAAGAGTCTTGGATCATTAGATTGCAAAATCATTTTGGGTGTTTGGGTGGTCAAACAAGAAACATTTTAAAAAAGGAATGGGACAGAAAAGAATATACTAGAGTTGAGCTTTTGCTTCTGGATATACCTGAGTAGCTTGCAGTAGAGCAATGCTCCCACCAAGAACAACTAGGAAAGCCAGATATATACACATACATACTTGAACACACACGCACTCACGCATACGTGTTTCAGTGTGCTAGGAGTGCTGAAGCAACCAAAACTTAAGTGGCAAGTCCTACACCAGGGGGAAACCATAAGGAAAGAAAGCTACGCCGACATTCTGCAGTTGCCTTTTTTCTCAGGATTCTGCTGACTTGGGAGAGCCAGGTAAGAATCTGGTAATTCAGGTAAAAGGACAAGGCAGAGGGCCACTACATCTGAAGAAAAAGCACAGCTTTTTAACAGTCTTGCTGGTCTACAGAGATAGAAATTAGAGATTCAAAAGGCCAAGATTCTGGTGAAATAGGCTCAACCATATGTTATTTTAGTTTTTCAAGATATTTCCTGAATTCTGAAGAAGAGAGAATTAAGAAGCCAAGCAGGAAGCTTCTGAAAAGAGTAGTTTAACACAGGCTTACGTGTTAAAGAGACAAGGATTAGAGTCCAAATCATGCAGGGGAAAAGGGCCCTAGTGATCACTCCAGCCTCTCAGTGGGAAAACTCTAAGCCCTAGAAGCTGGGAAGAACCAGAGGGAGATAGAGTCATGCCCAAACTGCAATTCAGCCCAAGTCAGTTCAGTTTCACCTCTGATTAACATGATCAGCTCTCAAATATCTGCAAACCCTAGCAAGGGAAAGGGTTTATTCTGTCTGTAGGAAGAGAAATCATCCAGAGACTCTATAAACACCTTCATACACAATGTTGGCACTTAGTACAAAATTAGCCATCATGCCAAGAAATAGGACCAACTGACCTAAAAGAAAAAAAGACATCAGAAACAGAATTATAACAAGTGAAGCCAGTATTGGAATTATCTGACAAAAACCAAATAGTTATGTTTCACATGTTCAAGAAAATAGAGAAAAATCCCTTCATGAACACTTTGGTACAATATCCATTAGATGAAGCTAAAAATAAAGACTTGGTAGCCTAGAGTAAGATGATGGAGCCAAAATGGGTTGAGAAAAATATGAGGAAGGCATTGCATGGGATGCTGAAGTAAGATATGAGAAAGCCCAGAGGTGGATAAGGAGGGATGGATGTGATGGGAATCTGCCGACACAGAGGATCTTTTTTCTTTTTTTTTTTTTAAGATTTTACTTATTTATTTGAGAGAGAGAGTGTGTGAGTGTGAGCAGAGGGGAGGGATGGAGGGAGAGGGAGAAGCACACTCCCTGCTGGGGAGGGAGCCCAACACAGGGCTTGATCCCAGAACCCCGGGATCATGACCTGAGCCGAAGGCAGATGCTTAACTGACTAAGCCACCCAGGCTCCCCTAACACAGGGATTGATCAAGTAAGTGACTGTACTGAAAATAAGGGGGACAAGGTTTTGCACTGTTAGAAAAAGCAATTACAAACAGGAAAATGGAGAAAACTAGAATGAATACTATGGTGTTGGATTAGGATTGGAGAGAACATATAGACAGATAAAGAAATTAATATAGATGTACATGTGTGTGTACAGACAGGATAAGTATATAAACATACATCTAGGGAAGCCTGGGTGGCTCAGTTGGTTAAGCGGCTGCCTTTGGCTCAGGTCATGATCCCAGCGTCCTGGAATCGAGTCCCACATCGGGCTCCTTGCTCGGCAGGGAGCCTGCTTCTCCCTCTGCCTCTGCCTGCCACTTTGTCTGCCTGTGCTCGCTCTCTCTCTCTCTGACAAATAAATAAATAAAAATCTTTAAAAATTAAAAAAAAAAAAACATACATCTATTTCCTAGCTCTGTACATTGATGATATGGTTTAGCAGCTGTGATATCCCGACATCAATGAGTACACCTAATACTCAGATGGTTTCTTTTTTTCTTTTTAAAGACTTTACTTATTTCTTTGAGAGAGAGAGAGACAGCAAGAGAGCACAAGTGGGGAAGAGGCAGAAGGAGAAGCAGGACTTCCCACTGAGCAGGGAGCGTGGTGTGGGGCTTTATCCCAGGACCCTGAGATCATGACCTGAGCTGAAGGCAGACACTTAATTGACTTATCCACCAAGGTGCCCCATTCAGATGGTTTTTAAATGATTTTTCACTAAAAGGAACTCAGGCTCCTTGGAGAAATGACTGACTCGAGAGCCAGGAAGAACAGTGCAAGATGGGATGGAACACCATATTCCAGAAGTAACAAAATGCTCTGAAAATGATGGGGACTTGTAAAAGAACACAGAAAGCAGCCTGAAAAGAGATCCTACTGGCCAAATCTGGGACAATTTGAGCATCACAATAATTACTGGTAGTAATTAATTAAAACATAGGATAAGAAGACTCTGTGGGTCCATACTTATTTAAATAAGTGAATAAATTGAAAGTTTTATGATGAATAAGTTATTCACAACATTTCAAAAAACCTCTCCACAAAACACTTACTAATTACTCTATTACCTTCTTAGGTTTGTGGTAATAAAGTACCACAACTTGGGAGGCTTAAAAACAACAGAAATGTATTATCTCCTAATTCTGGTGGCTAGAAGTCTAAAATCAAGGTATCAGCAGGGCTATCCTTCTTTGCCTTTTCCTCACTTTGGTGGTAGCCATCAACCCTTTGTATTCCTTGGCTTGTAGCCACATCAATACAATATCTGTTTTGGTTGTCACGTGATGTTCTCCCTGTGTGTCTGTATCCAAACTTCCCTCTTCTTATAACGATGTAAGTTATATTGTATATGGCTCACCCTAATGACCTCAGCTTAATTTGATTACATCTGCAAAGACCCTATTTCCAAGTAAGGCCACATTCATGTGTACCAGGAATTGGGACTCCAACATCTTTTTGGGATACACAATTCAATCCAGAGTAATTACCAAGTGAAAACTTTTCAATGGACAAGGCTGGAAGATACTACATCTATAAGATATCAAAAAGAATAGAACAGGTAGTGGAAGACATCAAACTTGTGTGATAAATGAAAAAATGGAAAGAGAAGAATACAATCAATTCTGTGATATCCCTACTAAACACACATAACCTAAATCTGATAACAAAAATCATCACATAAATACAAACTGGGGGACACTGAACAAAATATTTTGACTTGTAATCTTTAAACATATTTAAAACATGAAAATCAAGGAAAAGACTGAGGAATTGTTTTAGATCCAAGGAAAATAAAGAGAAATGCAATAAATGGAACCTGTTATTCTGGACAGAATCTTCTGCTATAAAAACTGGTCAATCGGAATAGGGTTTAAGTATTATATAATAATAGTACATAAATGTATGAATTATTTTTGGATTAAATGGCTATACTTTATGGTTGTGAAGGAGGATATAACAGTCAGGCAGAAAAACACACATGAAAATATTTGGGGGTAATAGGACATCACCAATTTATTTTCAAATGCTTCAGGAAAAAAATGTCTTCATAATGTACTTATGGTGTTTAAAGGTTTGAGAATGTGTCAAAATTTTAAAAAGAATGAAAAGCTGAAAGACAGGAAAAGATGAAGAAAAAAGATCAACAGAATTTTACCAGAAAATCAAATTCTTTGTAAAAAGAAATCAGGGGAAGGGAGGGGAAAAAAAATCAAATGGTGATTCTAGGACTGAAAAATAAGCAAATTAAATTGGTGGGTTTAACAACAGATAAGGTTCAGCAGAAGAGAGAATTAATGAATTAGAAGACTGGTTAATAGAAAATATCTAGAAGGAAGCACTAAGAGAAAAAGGATGGAAAATACAAAAAGGAACATAAAAAGGAACTTAGTGATGAGATCTAACATATGTTTTTATAGAGTTCCAGGAGAGGAGTGAGAATGGAAAAGAAATAAAACCTGAACAGATAACAGTTGAAAATATTCCAAAATTTGTAAAAAACATCAAGCAATTTGTTATGGGGTGTGACCCTCCAGAGTCATAGGTTCAAGTCCTAACCCTATACACATCAGAATGTGACAAGGTTTAACAGAGGTAATCAAGTTAAAATGAGGTCATTGGGGTGGGCCCTGAGCCAAAATGACTGGTATCCTTAGAGAAAGGGGAAATCTGGACACAGACACACACTGAGAAAAGACAATGTGAAGAGATATTGAAAATGGCCATCCACAAGTCAAACTACGAAGCCAGGAACAGAACCTTTCCTCACAACCTCCAGAAAGAATAAAGCATGCGGGGATGCCTGGGAAGACTCAGTCAGTTAGGTATCTGACTTCAGCTTGGTCACAATCTTGAGGTCCTGGGAATGAGCCCCACATTGGGCTCCTGGCTCAACAGGAAATCTGCTTGTCCCTCTCCCTCTGCCCCTCCCCCAACTCATGCATGTCCTCTCTCTCTTTCTCAAATAAATAAAATCTTTAAAAAAGTCAACCATGCCTTAAAATTTAAAAAAAATTAAAAAAATTAAAAAAATTAAAAAAAAAAAAAAAAAGTCAACCATGCTATCACTTTGATCTCAGACTTCTGGCTTCTAGAATTATGACAGACAACAAATTCATGTTTAAACCACCCAGTCTGAAAACTTTGTCACAGCAGCCCCAGTAAACTAATACATCATTGATTCAAAAAGTTCTACAAACCCCAAACCAAATATGAAGAAGACCACGTTAGACACATCGCTGCATAACTACCGAAAACCAAAGACAGAGAAGCACACCAGGCTCAGCAGAAGAAAGAATATTTGAACTTGAAGATTGGTAAGTATAAATTAGCCAAAAATTAGTCCAAAGAGAAAAAAGAATGAAAAAAAACAGCAGAAATCTAAGACCACATGGGATATGTAACTAAAATCCTCAAAGGAGAAGAGAGAGAATGGAAGAGAAGAAATATTTTAAAAGATAATGGTAAATATTTCCCCAAATTAATTAAAGATACCAGACCACAGATCCAAAATGCTCAGTGAACCCCCAAGCAGGATAACTACAAAGAATACATCTAGGCACAGTTAACTTCTCATTATAAGGGAAGCCAGACAGATTGACACTTTTTAGGTAATAAAAGAAAAAAAAATTTTTTAAGATTTTATTTAGTTATTTGACAGAGAGAGACAGAGAGAGCGAGCACACAAGCCGGAGGAGAGAGAGAGTGGCAGGGAGAGGGAGAGGGAGAACCAGGCTCCCCACTGAGCAGAAAGCCTGATACAGGACTCAATCCTAGAACCCTGGGATCATGACCTGGGCCGAAAGCAGACACTTAGCTGACTAAGCCACCCACCCATTCTCCATCCTGTTCTCCTGATTCTAAAATGCAAATCTGATCACATCATTAGCAAAATTAAAATCCTACAACTGCTTCCCACTGCTTTCAGGGTAAAATTCCAAGACCAATTCTAGTGAACACACATCTTCCAGAACCTTGTTCCTAAGTAACACTTCAGTTCTATTTACCACCTTCCACATACATGCCCAGCAATGAGAAACTACTCTCAGGTCCACCAATTTTGCCATACTCTTATGTTTGCATGCTTTCAACTATGCTCTTCAGAGAATATGGGCTTTTCATTTAGCTAATTACTGCAATTTCAGAGTTTAGGTCCTTTGAGAGATTTTTCTCTGTACCTTCCATCCCCACTCCAAAATTAACTAAAGCACCTATTCAATCCATTCACATAGCATCCTACAGTTACCTCTATTATAGCATGTGTCATACAGAACTTCAATTACATGTACTCAACAAATGCTTGCTGAATAAACCTCTCCCAGCCATTTGTTGAAGATCCTCTAAAGTAGACTAAATGATTTCCTACATAAGATCACAGGTCAGTATTAAAAAATTATTAAATGGTCCTTTGGGTAAAATGGTGAACCAACCACTCCTATTCACTGTCTCTCCTTCCTGGGACTCCTATAAAGTGAATAGTTAAAAACAACAACAAACAAATAAAGGTATAAACAATTAACCAGAAGTATACCTGGAAAAAACATTTCTACAAAATTTAGAAGACAAAAAGAGAACAAAAGAGTAATAAAGAAGGGATAAGGCAGGGGGGAAAATGAGGTTAGGGCTATGCAGAAGGGGAGAAGTATCTTGGAAAGGAGCTGATCGCTGATCTCACTTGCAGAATCCCTGAGCAGTTTCCATCTAGGGCATGATGACTACAGAAGGGTGGAGTGAGTAGAGGGTTTGAAATCAATATAATTAATTAAAAGTGTGACTACCAAACACTCAACACCACCTCCCTTGCAATCTCCACACTTGGTAGCCAAGGTACTATTCCTTGGGCAAAAAAATGTGACTTTTAACACTTAGCGCTCCTCCTGCCCTGAACAGCCAATTCCTCACCTACATAGACTTTACTAAACCCAAGAGTAAATAATCCATATCTATGTACCAGGAATGTCTCAATTTTTTCATACCTCATTCTTAAATATGAATAGACAGGGATACCAACTGATTTTTGATGAAAGCCTTTTCATAAGAGAAAGACCAAGAAAACTAGAGAGGGAAAAAAACCTCAAGATCTTTCAGAAAGCAGAACAAAAAGATCAAGATTGAGAAAATATGAGAAAATGGAAGAGAAAGAAATTATTCCACAACTGAAGAACACCAATCTTTAGACTGAAAGAGTCCTCCAAGTAGCCCATAAGGAATGAAAAATAAAACCACATATGTTGATACATCATTGTAAAAATTACAGGACATTATGGATGAAGTCCATAAAAGCTCCCAGGCAGGGAAAAAAAAAAAGTTCCTACAAATGATCTTGCAAAGACTTCACGTCAAAAACACTAAAGACAAGAAGTAATGCCTTTTAAGCTGTAAGGGAAAATGATTTTCAACCAGACAAACTATGAAAGTAAATGTGAAAACAGTATAAAGATATTTTGAGATCAAAGGACTCAGAAAATTCACCTCTCATAAGCCCCATATTTTTGGAAATTAACCAAGGATATGCTCCACCAAAACATGAGAGAAAACCAAAAAAGAAGATAAAGAAATCTGTAAAACAGAGTGCTCAATTCAGAGTATCAGTAAAAGGTAGTCCTAGAATGAGATCCAGACATTTCAAACTGGAGCAGGAGATCAAAAGTTCAGCTAGGGAGGTTTCTGGGGAAAATGTGATTTCAGATATTTGACATGACAGAGAATTTAGAGAGTGAAAAAAAAGGCTATGAGAAAGCAAACAATCCAAAAAAATTCTAGGAAAAAACCAAAAACTCTCTAATATTACCATACCTACTAGATCATATGGTGAACAATGTTTACAGAGCTTTACTATAATCTTTGTTTATTAACTTTCAGCCTTTAGAGCAAGGAAGTAACATTTAATTGATTACAGAGTAGAATGTAAATATTCTCCACCTTGACAAAGTGAAACTACAGTTTACTGAAGATGGAAAACTGAAAGGATAAATGAGAACTAATGGGAAAGGAGAGGGATGTTAATAACCTCATTCTACATAGTGAAGAGTCTAGAGTTAGCGGTCAAAAAATATTGAATACAGTACTACCATGTATGAAGATAATCAACAGATTTAAAACAGTTAAATAATGCTTTGGAAGAAGGAGGAAGAGAGTGGAGTATAAGTTAAATCCTCATATGTCATACCGAGAAGTTAGTAGGTATTTCTTAAATAAGATAAATCAAGAAGGAAGAATATAAGAATATTATTCAGAAAACATGGAAGGCAAAAGCCCCCCCCCCCAAAAGACCTAAATGAGTTAAAAGGGATTGCGTCTAGGAAGTAGGACCGGTGACCGGTGGGAGCTACTCTCATCTACTTTTATGACCATACACAGTGATTAAAGCTATTAAAAAAAAATTTCAAGGTGCCTGGGCAGCTCACATTAAGTGTCCTGCTTAAGATTCTCTCTCTCTCTCTTTCTTCCCCTGCCACCCCACCCAGTTTCTCCTCTATAAAAATAAACAAATAAATAAAAATATAAAAACTTCAGTATAACACAGGCAGTTTCTTTCAGAGGCCACTAGTAACAGAATTTTCATAACAGAATGTTTCCATCTAGTTTTCTGGTAAAACAATAAAGTATGTATACTTCTGCCCAATTTTTAAATCCTGTAACAGGGGACGCCTGGGTGGCTCAGTTGGTTGGACGACTGCCTTCGGCTCGGGTCATGATCCCGGAGACCCGGGATCGAGTCCCGCATCAGGCTCCCAGCTCCACGGGGAGTCTGCTTCTCCCTCTGACCTTCTCCTCACTCATGCTCTCTCACTGCCTCTCTCTCAAATAAATAAATAAAATTAAATAAATAAATAAATAAATAAATAAATCCTGTAACAGTAACTAGGCACATGCCCTTTGAGATGCTAAGACATAAAGCTTTAGTAAAGCTTAATGGTCAGGGTATCTGAGCTTTAGTGTCAAAAAAATCCAGGTCTTAATTTAGACTCCTCCACTTGCTGGCTCTATTAACTTATACAAGGCTACTGACCTTCTTCAAAACTAATTTCTTCATCCATGCCCTGGAGGTAATAATGTTTACCCTCACAGAGTTAGAGAACTCATATAAACAGTCACTGATTTACAGTAAGCAATCAATATAAGACAGCTTTAATTATTACTTACATTGGCTACCACTTTTACTTCTTTGTACTGTGCTTCATAGAAAATTCCAGCATTTTCCAGTGCTTCTGTTAGTGAGGGCCCATTTTTCACCTGCTTATCTAATCCATTCACAAATTCCTCCAGTTTGGAACTTGCCTCTTCAAATTCTTTGGAGAACTTCTTTCCACCTGTCTTATCTAAAATAACAGAAGTATTCATTTTAGGATAAAACAGAAAATATAAAAAATTCAATCTTTTGAGGAAAACCCCTTTTACATAATCTGTGAACCTGTTCTGGCTGCCTTAGTCTCAGTATCACCTTAAAGGAGATTCTCCAAGTCACAAAATCCACAAAACAGATTATTAAGACAATTCATGTGAATCTGCTAGAATGTAGTCAAGAGTATATCATGATGACACCTATAATTAAAGTAAACAAAAGAAAGTTCAACTAAAAGAAACTGTTGATTGCTTCTCTTCACAAACTGGAGGCTGAGCTGCTAATTAGAAGTAACAGGATGAGGCTCAATTCTGATCACTTAGATTCACTACAGAATGTGAGAAAATGGAGGTTCAGAAAAGTGACCTCTATATGTATCATATGAAAAATTCTTCTTTCCTATCTGAAGAAGATCCCTGATAAGAGTACAAACCATGAATTGTTTTCTTCAGCAACTGTGGTATTACAGTTACTTACTCTTCTTTTTTTTTTTTTTTAAAGATTTTATTTATTTATTTGAGAGAGAGATAGTGAGAGAGAGCATGAGTGAGGAGAAGGTCAGAGGGAGAAGCAGACTCCCCGTGGAGCTGGGAGCCTGATGCGGTACTCGATCCCGGGATCATGACCTGAGCTGAAGGCAGTCGTCCAACCAACTGAGTCACCCAGGCGTCCCGTTACTTACTCTTTTAAGTATACATCTTTCCCAGTGACTACTGGAATTCAGCTTCAGATATGGGTAGAAATTTTGGCTTTGCTAAAATTTTTATCAGCTGTGTAACTTGCTTGGTAAGCTACTCATCTCCTTATGAAGTCTCAATTTCTCATGTACAAAATGCAGATTTTTAATAAGCTGTGTTGTTGTGAGGATTAAATTAGGTAACAATGGTTAAATTTAAGGTACAGTGCAAGAAAAAAACAGGTGCCCAAATGAATAGCTGATAGCCATTTATTCATGATTTCAAAAATATTTATCAAATGCCTATTATGTAGCAGGCATTGCTCTAGGTGCTAGGATACAGCAATAAACAAATAAGGATAATTTCTACCTTCATGAGATTTACATTCTAACAATTTATTATTATCTTTAATTTATAATCTAAGGAAAAGAGAGCAATTAACTAGATTTTATGGGGCATTACAGTGACCTTATTAAAGAACATACCCAAACCACATTATCACACATGTAAAATACATTGTCTATATATATCCCAATATATAAAGAAAGCACTAGAAATGAGGAAAAGGACAGAATTTGTTTTAATTACATTTTAGATTTTTTAATTATTTTTTTCCTCCGGCTTCATTGAGATACAATCAACATATAACACTGTGTAAGTTTAAGATATGCAATGTGAAAGACCAGAATTTACTTATGAAACTTTTTTTCTAAGATTTTATTTATTTACTTGACAGAGAGACAGAGAGACACAGCGAGAGAAGGACCACAAGCAGGGGGAGTGGGAGAGGGAGAAGCAGGCTTCCCACCAAACAGGGAGCCCCATGTGGGGCTTGATTCCAGCACCGTGGGATCATGACCTGAGCCAAAAGCGCCCCAGAGAACCTCAGGTTTTAGAGAGCAGTTGTGGCACTTCTGGACTTTCAAGTGGTGATTTCATGCACATAAATTTCATGGGGTGCCTGGGTGGCTCCGTCATTAAGTATCTGCCTTCAGCTCATGTCGTGATCCCAGGGTCCTGAGATCAGGCCCCATGTCAGTCTCCCCGCTTGGTGGGAAGCCTGCTTCTCCCTCTCCCAATCCCCCTGTTTGTATTCCCTTTCTCGCTGTCTCTCTCTCTCTCTCTGTCAAATACATAAATAAAATATTTTAAAATAAATAAATAAATAAATAAATAAAAATAAATAAATAAAACCTAAGGTTCTCTTTATAGGAGAAGCCAGTGTGATGACTTAAAAATGATAGACCTGGGAAGAAAATCTGAGTTACTCTATTTAAAAAGAAGTATTACCTTTTAAACATTTCAGAGTTTCTGTGCTGCACACATCCACCCTCATGGTTGACAGTTGTTTTTCCTTCAATTCTATCTGATCTTCTGAGCGCTTGTACAGCAACAGCTCTTCAATGAGGGCCTGGGACTGAACACAGACCAGAGTCACATTTTATTTATGAAATCATTTACTTACTCTCCCTTCCCCCATTAACATAAAACATGTCTAAAATCTAATAACACTAATAAGAAAGAAACCCTTTGCAATTCTTTATAATCGGGGATATCACTATCAATTTTCATGCCCAAACCGTATTTTTAGTTATATACTTTAAAATGTCCTTCCCTGGGGCACCTGGGTGGCTCAGTGGGTTAAAGCCTCTGCCTTCGGCTCAGATCATGATCCCAGGGTCCTGGGATTGAGCCCCACATCAGGCTCTCTGCTCCGCAGGGAGCCTGCTTCCTCCTCTCTCTCTGCCTGCCTCTCTGCCTACTTGTAATCTCCGTCAAATAAATAAATAAATATTTTAAAAAAAAAAATGTCCTTTCCTCAGTTAGTCAAAGCTAATTAAACATATAAGGTTAAGACTAAGACAAAGGTCCACTTATTCTTTACATTTTAATTAGATGAATATAATCTTATTACGTTAACTGTAAGCAAATTCTAATTTGGTAGAGCTTCACAGTAGAATGAACCCCTTGTTGGGGGGGAGGTTTCAATACAGAACTTGGCTGGTAATGGATATCCTGGAAGAAGGTTAATTCTTCCATTAGGGAAACATATAAAACTCCAAGTAATCTGATCCCAATCTGGATTCTTTTAGAACCGTTTAAATTTGTTCAAAATGTAATTTATATACAATTGAATAAAAATAAATCTTACTGGACTATATACGGAGAACTGTAGCAAAAGGAGTGAATAAAGTTTTGGCATATTAAACGTATTCTAGAACTTACTCGAAATTCTGCAACTATCTTAGACTTGAGAGCAGCTTTTGGATTCGTGGATGCTGTTGAATTAAACAAAAGGTCATTAAGAATAGAGACACAAAAAGTCAACTAACATTCAGGCAATTTTTCAGCATTATAGTTAAAGGTTTACACTTCGAACATATGTCAAATATGCACATTTAAATATAATTCTTAGAACAAATATTCCTAGAATATGAAATTTAAACACTCCCAAATGTGGTCAATATAAAAATATACTATTTAGATAGGTCTAACCTACTTACCTCCAACAGACCCTTTAAGTCATAAAGTCCTAGAATTACTGATTTGGAGATACTGAGATACATGGAGTACCTTTTTTGTCTGAGTTTAAGAGGATCTCAATACCTCAAATTAAGAGTGTTCAGGAGCAGGACATCCAATTAATCCTGAGCACTAACTGAAGAAAATTACTGATAAACATCAACTCTATTCCTACGATTTAGCTCTGGATTTCTTTTTCTGCTGACTCAATTCACAGCAAAAAGAGGCAGGAAAAGTTCTAAATACATTACCACTGTGGTTCAACTTTGGCTGAAATGATGACTCTTGCTGTTCCTACGCATGCAACTTATGATCAAAAGGATGTCAGAGGACTCCCTTAATCATGACGGATATCACACGCTTGCTGGAGTAAAACCATCCCAAGTGTCTTGTTTTACCTCCCAATTCTCACTGTCTTCTACCTTGTTCCCTCCACACCTTCAAGTCTTTCTCAATATTCCTCAGTTTGGCCCACAGGAGCCTATCACATGCAGTATTCCACTCCCTTGATCTCATGCTGGGTAAACATGATAAACATAAAAGGAGCTCCCGTTAGAGAATGAGCTTCTGGCCAGGATTTGAGGCCCATGTCTAATCTGGCAGAGTGCATCCCCAAATCGAAGGATTTCATGGCTCCCAAAGAAATGCTTCTTAATGCCTAGTCTCCTCTTCAGCTCTGTTGTTTAATGTCAGCTGCCTCTAACTTCTTATATCTTTCAACCTAAGAGTTAGCCTGGGCACTATCAAGCTTTTTTTTTCTTCTTTCACTCCCCCAACTACTCTTGAATCTTCACTCATTTAAACCCTTTTTCTGCATTTCCTTTGTTTAAAAGTAGGGTTTTTTTGTTTGGTTTTGTTTTTGTTTTTTTAAAGAAGTAACTCCATGATGGCTTGTTTAGTATAAGTCACTGGGTCACTCTCCCAGGCCTGGAAAACACAGGCTTCCCCATGGTTTATGCCAGGTACGATGTCAAATGGTCTACATTTTCTTCTGCTCCAAAAACAGGAGGTAATTTTATATTAGTTGAGATTTTGTTCCTTACTTTGTGATTTCTTCCACTGCTTATTCGGTTGTTTGTTCAGATTTTCTTTCAGCTGCTTCTGAGTTTTGAAAGTGGTACCTGGAAAACATTTCAGTTTTTGCAATCTGGCATTATGGGAAGCTGTTCTGTCTGTCCACTTCAGTGTCAAAGTTGTAGCATTGATAAAAGGCAATCCGAGACTGTGTGTCGTTTCTTTCTCTCTTTCTCTTTCATTTTTATAAAAAAATAAAAACACCCACCAGATCTAAGAAGCTGTCAAATAAACATGATTTCTATAGTCAATAAAATTACCGATTTTAAGAACAGGGAAAGAAGTTTAAAAATACCAGTTAACATATTCAAATGAAGAATTTAACAGCTTCTTAGAAGATGCTATTATTAAAGCAAATTTCTAGTCAAATGGTCATGGTATCAGATATCATCACCAACTTTCATTTAATGACTCAACTGCATGCATCTAATACATAACAAATAAATAACTTTTAAAAAACAGGTACACAACTAACTGCAAATCTAAAAACAAAGACTAAAGAATCCCAACATATGCTTAATATCAAATAATTTAGTAGAAACTGAAACCCCATTTAAAAATTATCCAACTGTAAGAGGATAGGGCAGTAATTATTAAACGTACAAAAAAATTAATAGTTTAAAACACTCAAAATAAAACAAAGGCAGGAAAATAATAAGATAGCCATTGTCACTTAATATGCTTGACTTTCTCTAGTCAATACGACAAAATCCAACCCTCTCCAAACCAATTCTATTTAAATTTTAATTCAGATTTTTACAACCTTAAAATTCAGATTTTTAACCCAGACTTTTAAAAGTATTTAATTTTAAATAAATAGGATTCAATTCAGAACTTTATTTTTCATTATTAAGCAACAGGACCAGATCTATAAAATATCTTTAATTTTAAAGACTCAAGGACTCAATTTTTTCTTTTAGGAGAAAAAACACACTTACTCAAAGCTTCTCTCAATGCCATAATCATTTCTTCTGGGTACACATTTCTATCTTCCCAGATTTTGAAGATTCGTTCTATAGACTTAGAGACAGATGGATCCCTGAAGACAAAGAAAAAGTGACACAGACATATAAAAATGTTAATTTATATCTCAAACTAGAAATCTGAAAATAAAGTCAAAAAAGTTATTTTCCAAATGTCTTCTGATGTTCAAGACATTTTTTTCTACAGTGTCTAATAGGACTAAAATCTTTTTTCTTTTAGTATGACTGAAATTTTAAATGCTACTTAAAAAAATTATTTTTAAAGATTTTACTTATTTATTTGACAGAAAGCAGGAGAGAGAGCAAGAGGAAGCACAAGCAGAGGAAGGAGCAGAGGGAGAGGGAGAAGCAGGCTCCCTACCGAGCAAGGAGCCCAATGTGTGGCTCAATCCCAAGACTACAGGATCATGACCTAAGCTGAAGGTAGATACTTTACCGACTGAGCCACCCAGACACCTCTTTAAAATTCTTTAAATTTTTAAAAATTGAAATGCATTTGACACACTTTATTATTATTTTAACTGAAGTATAGTTAACACATTAAAATCTTAAATATTCTGAGGTGCCTGGGTGGCTCAGTCAGTTAAGCATCCAACTCTTGGTTTCAGCTCAGGTCATGATCTCAGGGTTGTGAGATGGAGCCCTGTGTTGGGATTAGCATGGCGTCTGCTTGAGATGCTCTTCCTCTGCCCCTCCCCAGCTTGTGCACACATGTGTGCAAAAGTGCTCTCTCTCAAATAATATAAATAAAATCTCTAAAAATCTTAAACATTCTTATTCAATACTTTTTTAAAAATACTTTATTATTTTAAAAAATATTTTATTTATTTGACAGACAGAGATCACAAGTAGGCAGAGAGGCAGGCAGGCAAGAGAGAGAGGGGGAAGCAGGCTCCCTGCTGAGCAGAAAGCACGATGCAGGGCTCGATCCCAAGACCTTGGGATCATGACCTGAGCCAAAGGCAGAGATTTTTAACCCACTGAGCCACCCAGGCGCCCCTATTCAATACATTTTATCAATGACATATATGAGGCTATGACAGCACACTGAGCTTTCTGATGTATATGAAGTTATGAGGGTTAGTCAGTGTGTTCATTGATACAGCTGACATCCCAAAAGGTAAAAGAAGTTAAATAAAATGAAAAAAAAATTTTTTTTAAGATTTTACTCAATTGGGAGAGACAGAGAGTGCACTCAAGAGAGAGTATGAGCTGAGGGGAGGGACAGAGAGAGAAGGAGAAGCAGACTCCAGGCTGAGCAGGGAGCATGACCCAGGGCTCAATCCTGGGATTTTAATTTTTCTAAATTGAAGTACAGTTGACACACTTCATTATTATTATTTTTAATTAAAGTATATTTAACACATTAAAATTTCCTTAAATGTAAATAAGAAAATAAAAAATCTTAAAAAAAAAAAAGGGGCGGCTGGGTGGCTCAGTGGATTAAGCCTCTGCCTTCAGCTCAGGTCATGATCCCAGGGTCCTGGGATCAAGCCCCGCATCAGGCTCTCTGCTCAGCGGGGAGCCTGCTCCCCCCACCCCCGCCTGCCTCTCTGTCTACTTGTGATCTCTGTCAAATAAATAAAAAAGAAATCTTTAAAATTTCCTTAAATGTTTCAAAAATGTCAATTATAGTTGATTTGTTTGAACTGGGATCCAACGAAGGTCAACACACTGCATTTGGTTATGTCTCTTAAATCTCTTTTAATCTAGAGCAATTAGATTAAATAGTTCTCAGTAATTTGGTTGTCTGCCCAGCAGAACATGCCACACTCTCCAGCTTTACTTATTTGCTCCACTAAAGCCTGAATTTCCTCTAGCTAAAATTAGCTGGATTATATACATGTTCAAATTTTGGGGAACAAATATTGAATAAATGATACTATATACTTCATACTGTATCCCATCAGCATTTACACAATCTCTGGCTATCAGCCCATCTTTAATAGCATTAAGCCTGATAAATGGAATAAGGCAGTACTTTCTCTTGTCAACTGTGCCTATCTGCTCACTAGCAATTTAGTGTTTATCTATGGACTAAATAATTATATGCATGTAAGCTCTATATGTTAAATATTATTTCGCCAACATTACAAATCTTTCCCCACCTTGCACTTGCATTTTTAAGTTACATTTTAAAACATATAATTTTAAAATGTAGACTTATTAAAATCAAATTGCTCTCTACGGCCACTTTTTAAATATAGGAAGACTACCAGAGGCTTAAAAAATTGTAACATTTTCTTTTATTTTTTAATGATTAAAATTTGAAAAATTCAGTTGCATAATTCATTTAAAATCTACTGGATGGGGCGCCTGGGTGGCTCAGTTGTTAAGTGTCTGCCTTTGCCTTCAGGCTCCGGTCATGGAGCCTTACAACAGGCCCCCTGCCGGGTGAAAATCCTGCTTCTCCCTTTCCCAATTCCCCTACTTGTGTTCCCCTCTCACTGTGTCTCTGTCAAATAAAATCTTTAAAAAGAATAATAAAATCTACGGGTATGAATGTAAAATCAACTTCTAATCTAAACAGATGTCTTTTTTTTTTTTAAGATTTATTTATTTGAGAGAGAAAGTAAGAGAGAGTGAGCATGCAGACTCTGGACCCTGAGGGATCATGACCTGAGCAGAAGGCAGATGCTTAACTGACTGAGCCACCCAGATGTCCCTCTTTTTTTTTTTTTCCTTAAAGATTTATTTATTTGAGAGAAAGAGAGTTAGAGAGAGTGAGCACACAGAGGGAGAGGCAGTGGGAGAAGCAGACTCCCCACTGAGCCAGGAGCCCAATGCAGGGCTCAATCCCGGGACCCTGGGAGCCAGGGGCAGACACTTAACTAACTGAGCCACTCAAGTGCTCCTTGAATGGTTCTGGAAAGTAGTTTTGCTTTGTATGCAAATCTATATTGACAGCTACTTCTATAAAACGCTATTACATACTACTCAAAACTGCCATCTGGCTTCCATAGTTGTTACTGAGAAGTATTTTGTCAATCTAATTGTAGTCTTATGTATGGGATCTGTCTTTCTGTCTTTTCTCTTTGGCATTGCTCCTTGTTTATTTTTTACTGTAGTAAAATAAAACTTGCCATTTTAACCATATTTTAAATGCACAACTCAGTGGCGTTAATTATATTCACAATGTTGTACAACCACCACCACCAACTATTTCCAAAATTTGTCATTGTCCTAAACAGAAACGCTGTACCCATTAAATAATTAACTCGCCACTACTGCCTCCCCCAGCTCCTGCCTTCTTTTCATCTACTTTCTATCTCTATAGATAAACACATTCACACTGTTGTACAATCAATCTCCACAACTCTCTTAACCTTGCAAAACTTAAACTCTATGGCCATTAAACATCATCTTCCCTTTCCCCCTACAACCACCACTGTACTTTCTGTCTGTAAATTGGATTATTGTAGTTCATCTAAGTGGAATCATCAACCTAAGTGGAATCAGGACAACACTTGCCCTTTTGTGAATAGCTTATTTCACTTAGCATAATGTGTTCAAGGTTTATCCGTGTTGTACAGCATATGCCAGAATTCTTTTTAAGGTTAAATGATATTCCATTTTATGTATATACCACACTTTGCATATCCATTCCTCTGAAAATTGGTACTTGGTTTGCTTCTACCTTTTGGCTATTGTGAATAATGCTGTTTTGAACACTAGTGTACAAATACTTCTTTGAGTCCCTGCTTTCATTTCCGGGGAGTATATACCTAGAAGCAGAACTGCTAAATCATACAGAAATTCTAAGTTTTTGAGGAACCATGAAACTGTTTTCCATAGCTGTTCCACCATTTTACATTCCTACCAGAAACAGAAGTTTCCCCCCATTCCAACACTTGCTATTTTCTGGTTTGGTTTGGTTTTATAATTTTATTACAATGACTTGGTGTGAATTTCTTTTTAATTATCCTGCTTAGTATATGTTGTGGTTGCGGTAGCTGCAGATTCATGTTTTTCATCACTTTCAGAGAGTTCTCAGCTATTACCTCCTCCTCAGAACTCAAATGTTCTCTCCTTCTGGAAGCTAATTTGATGTTAATTAGGCCTCTCATTCTGATCTTTTTTTCCACCTCCTTCTAATTGCTGCGTTCTTATTTCTTCAGAAGTAATTTCTTGCTTACTCTTTTTTCTGTCTACAATCCCTATTGGTTCTTTTTAAAATCTGTCCAAGTATCTTATTCATTGTTCATTTCATTTATCTTTAGCATTTATTGTATAGTTGTTTTATATATTCTGTCTGATAATTCTAATATCTGAAGCTCACTGTGGGGAGGGAATCTAAATCTCTGATCCTCCTTCATGGTGGTTTGTCTTCCAAAGTGTCTGGTGATTTTTGGATTGTAAACACGTATTTATTTGATCTATGGGATTCCTGGTGGTCTAGATAGGAAATGTACTCGTAGAGAAATCAGAAGCCAGGGGGTGCTTATGACTCAAAATCACCCCTTTTCTCTGGAGTCCCAGTCTAACTGCCAGACCACATGGTACTACTGACATAGGCATACTGGTTAATGTCAGCTCTGATTTTCTAATATGCCCATCGTTGCTGGTGCAGTTTTTATTTGGTCAAGAATATAACTTATTAAAAAATGACCTTTTAGGGGCATACGGGTGGCTAGGGTTAAGCATCTGACCTGGTTCAGGTCATGACCCCAGGGTCCTGGGATCGAGCATCAGGCTCCCTGCTGAGAGTGGAGTCTGCTTCTCTCTCTCCCTCTGCCCTAATTGTACCCCCTCCACCGGCTCGCATGCTCTCATGTTCTTTCTCAAATAAATACAATCTTAAACAAACAAACAAACAAACAAACAAAAAAAAACAACCCTTTGGAATTGATCATCGGCCATCTGGCCAGAAGTCAAATCAAAATATCTGTAACTGTCTTTCTTTCCAACTAGACTGCAGGGCTTCTTCACAACAGAGATAACTTATTTACTCTTGTTTCTTTGGTACCTACAAGGTACTCACTAAATAGTAACTGAATAAATGACAACTGGATTTTGTTATTGTCAAACCAAATTATTTGCTATGAGTCCTCAAGTAAAATATGCTGGAAAAACAGCAACTGCTAAGAGAACATATAATTTTTTTTAATTTTTTTTTAAATTTATTTATTTGTCAGAGAGAGAGGGAGAGAGAGAGAACGAGCACAGGCAGACAGAGTGGCAGGCAGAGGCAGAGGGAGAAGCAGGCTCCCTGCCGAGCAAGGAGCCCGATGTGGGACTCGATCCCAGGACGCTGGGATCACGACCTGAGCCGAAGGCAGCCGTTTAACCAACTGAGCCACCCAGGCGTCCCATAAGAGAACATATAATTAAGACTAGGGTATAATATAGTAAAATAGCCCTAGATGGAGAAAGAAAGAACTAAAACCTAGAGGTTTTAAAACCTCTAGGTTTTAGCTCTGTTTCAGTAAGAGTCTTTTGGGGGCCAGGTTTCTTCATTTGTTTTTGTGTTGCTGGTTTTTTTTTTTTTTAAAGATTTTATTTCTTAAGTAATCTCTATACCCATCATGGGGCTCAAACTCAAACCCAAGATCAAGAGTCATAAGCTCTACCAACTGAGCCAGCCAGGTTCCCCTAGATTTCTTCATTTGTAAAAATGATTTTACTACATAATTTGTTAGCTCTAAAATTCTTAACAGATTTGTTCCTTATTTATACAAACACAGAACTCTCAAACTTTTACAATTCAACCATCTCTCATATTTAGGAATTCTCTGAAAATAAAATTCAAATAAAATCCAGAATAGCAGTTTTACTTACCTTGTCATTCTAGGTCTCTATTTTAGCCATTACTGATCACAATATCAATTAATTCTGCCACATATAACATAAAAAATTAATTATAAACTTTGTTGTTGACTTATATGTAACAAACAATTGGTTGACCTTGTAGAAGTGCTAAGATATTCAACAGATGTTTCCTTTACTAGCATCCCCTACCTCTGCATTTAAAACAGCAGGGTATTAACAATTATTTCAAAGCATAAAGCTGATGAAGAGTACAGGAGGAGGTGCCCAGGTATCACAGTTAAAACAAACAGAGCTAAACAGTATACTCTTGTGCCTCACTCAGGGGAATATCTTTTCTTTATCAAGATCTTATTTCTGGGGTGCCTGGGTGGCTCAGTGGGTTGAGCCTCTGCCTTTGGCTCAGGTCATGAGCTCAGGGTCCTGGGATCCAGCCCCACCTCGGGCTCTCTGCTCAGTGGGGAGCCTGCTTCCCCCTCTCTCTGCCTACCTCTCTGCCTACGTGTGACCTCTATCAAATAAATAAATAAAATGTTAAAAAAAAAAAAAGATCTTATTTCTGGGATGTCGTGTGCTATGTCTTATAGTTCTTAGTAAGTATTTGCTAACTGAATAGAAGACTAAATAATAGATCAATTTAAGGAAAGAGTCAACCCTTAAAAAACCTTGGAGCTCAGGGGTGCCTGGGTGGCTCAGTGGGTCAAGCCTCTGCCTTCGGCTCAGGACATGATCTCAGGGTCCTGGAATCGAGCCCCATGTCTGGCTCTCTGCTCAGCGGGGAGCCTGCTTCCCCCTTTCTCTCTGTCTGCCTCTCTGCCTATTTGTGATCTCTGTCTGTCAAATAAATGAAATCTTTAAAAAAAAAAAACACCAAAAACCTTGGAGCTCAAATCGGATTTTATCTCCAAAAACTTCCTATTCTGTGTCTCCTAAATGATCCCCATTTATACAACTTTTCTTTTTTATTTGCCTATAACAAATATCTTCCCTAGTGTGTTACTTGTCTTTAATTTTAAGGTGTCTTCTACAACGCGCAAGTCTAATTTTGATGTCATTAAATTCTAAGGTACTTTCTTTGTTTCTCTGCTGGAGCTCCCTGCCCCCACTACATCTTTTTTAAAGAGAGGGAGGGCAGGAAGGGGAAGACAGAGAGGGAGAGAGAGAATCTTAAGCTGGCTCCACACTGATCATGGAGCCTGACTTGGGGCTCGATCTCACAACTGTGAGATCATGACCTGAACTGAAATCAAGAGTCAGATGCTCAACCAACTGAGCCACCCAGGTGCCCTCTAAAAGAGCTTTTAATCCTTGCAGTCATAAAAATATTTGTTTCTAACATTTTGGAAGTTTTGTTTTAGGGCACATAGGTGGCTCAGCTGGTTAAGCAACTGCCCTTGGCTCAGGTCATGATCCCGGAATCCCAGTATCGAGTCCCACATGCAGCTCCCAGCTCCACGGGGAGTCTGCTTCTCCCTCTGATCTTCTCCCCTCTCATGCTCTCTCTCACTGTCTCTCTCCCAAATAAATAAATAAAATCTTTTAAAAAAAAAAGTTTTGTTTTATACACTAAGGTAATTCATTTGGAATACACGTGTGGATATGGTATAGAAAAACATTTAGCAGGTCCATTTTTTCTAGATGGAAAGCGTATGTCCCAGACTCACTCACTGAAGAGTTCATCTTTCCTCCAATGATTTGTAATGCAACTTCTATCATTTACAAAGGTCCCATATATATGGGTCCCTTTCTGGGCTTTCTCTGTTCCTCAAATCTGTCCTGTGTCCTGTCTGTGATACTATCACATTCTTTTATAATTATAATCGAAGTATCAAGATTTATTATTTGACTTGCTGTTTATCAACAGTCTTGGCTACTCCTAGACACTGACTCTTCTATATGAATTTTATTTATTTGAGAGAGAGAGAATGAGCACAAGCAAGGGGAGGAGCAGAGGGAGAGTGAGAAGCAGACTCCTGGCTAAGCAGAGAGCCAGACGTGGGGCTCAATCTTAGGACACCGGGATCATGACCTGAACTGAAGGGAGACGTTTAACCAACTTAGCCATCCAGGGACCCCCTATGTGAATTTCAGAATCAGTATAATAAGTTTCTTAAAATGTCCTATTGGGATTTTTATTAAAGTGCACTGTATTTACATGCTGATTATCATTTTTTTCTAATAGTTTGTAATTTTCCAGAAAGGTCTTAATATGCTTTTATTCTAGATACTTCACATAGCTTTTGTTGTTACTGTTAATAATATCTGTTCTTCTATTATACTTTTTTATTTGTCAGAGAAAGGGAGAGAGAGCGAGCGAGCACAGGCAGACAGAGTGGCAGGCAGAGGCAGAGGGAGAAGCAGGCTCCCTGCTGAGCAAGGAGCCTGATGTGGGACTCGATCCCAGGATGCTGGGATCATGACCTGAGCCAAAGGCAGCCGCTTAACCAACTGAGCCACCCAGGCGTCCCCTATTATACTTTTTAAAAAAAGATATTTATTTGACAGAGAGAGAGATCACAAGAAGGTAGAGAGGCAGGCAGAGAGAGGGGGGAAGCAGACTCCCTGCTGAACAGAGAGCCCGATGTGGGGCTCGATCCCAGGACCCTGAGATCATGACCTGAGCCAAAGGCAGAGGCTTAACCCACTGAGCCACCCAGGCGCCCCTCTATTACACTTTTTGACTGGTTATTTCTGATGTATTGAAATGCTATTGATTCCTAGATGTTGATCTGTACCCAGCAACCCTGATAAATCCTCTTAAGTCTGTGAATTCTCTTGGATTTCCTATGAAGATGATTGCAAAGTCTCCATATATCTTGTTATCCTTATATGATCCTACTGATTACATTCTATAGTTCTTCAACAACTACAAATCAGAATTTACGAATTAAGGCAAATACCATTCATACTGACATTAAAGGGAAAAGTGATATTTTGTTGAAACAGATTACAACATGAGCATGATAATGTATACATTATTTTTAATTTATCAACACCATAATTCAATTATTTCACCTTACTATTCAATTATTTCACCATTTTTCTCCATCGAAACTACTGGAAATACTTTCCACGGTCACTTGATGCAAACAATTATGTATATATCAAGGCCATCTTTTTTTTTTTTTTTAAGATTTTTATTTATTTATTTATTTGACAGAGAGAGATCACAGTAGACAGAGGGGCAGGCAGAGAGAGAGAGAGGGAAGCAGGCTCCCTGCTGAGCAGAGAGCCCGATGCAGGACTCAATCCCAGGACCCTGAGATCATGACCTGAGCCGAAGGCAGCGGCTTAACCCACTGAGCCACCCAGGCGCCCTATCAAGGCCATCTTTAATCTGTTCTCATTAGCTTCTCATAAAATAGTATCATCTCATGCCAAAATGCAATCACAACAAAACCCCCCAAGAAACAAAGGGGGAAAAAATGTAATCACAAACACATTAACACAGCCACTGAAAATCAGTTGCAAAACTGTTAATATAAGATAATAATACAGATGATATTAAATATTACACTAAATAATTCAATTACTTCCAAATTATTATAAAATAAAATTTAAAATTTTATTTCTCTTAAACGAAGATCATTTAAACTATATCCATGGACCCACCTAATACCCAGGACCTGTACTTAAAGACATGCTGCTTTGCAGCACTCCACAGTATCTCCCTCCCATCCAGTCATCAGTCATCCATTGTACAGGCATTTACCAATCACCTAGGAAGTGCCTGGCATTATGCTGTGAGCAGAAGCTCAAAGTCAGGGGAGCAGAAATTGGTGATAAGCAGGACCTGTATCAATTACAATGTGGAGTGTTAGCTACCAGGATGGAAGAAGAGATAAGGTATAATGGTAGCAAAGAATAAAAATTCCTTAAATCAGACTGAAACAAAGAAGCCAGGAAGGGAAAATTTCTTGATACTGAATCTCAAAAAAGGGATAGAGTAAGCAAAATCTTACAGAACTCATTCCCTAAGTGGGCATACTATACCACTCTATGGTTTATTATACAATTTGTACTTACAGGCTGCCAATTCAATTTCCAAAAGGAACCAACTTCTTCTATTTACTCAATACTGCAATTTATCTTTTTTTTTTAAAGATTTTTATTTAAAGATTTTATTTTATTTAAAAATCTCTCTCGGTCAGAGAGAGAGCACAAGCAGGGGGAGCAGCAGGCAGAGCAGGCAGAGGGAGAAGCAGCCTCCCCACTAGCAGGGAGCCCAATATGGACTATATCCCAGGACCCTGGGATCATTACCTGAGCTGAAGGCAGACACTTAACTGACTAAGCCACCCAGGCACCCCAATATTTTGTGAGATTTCTTTCTGATGTTGTATGTAACTGAAATTCATTAATATTTTTTGCTATCTAGTTATCCCAATATACCACAACACATTCATTTTCCTGCAGAAAACCATCTGGATTATTTCCAAATTTTTATTACCAAGAACAATGTTACTATAAAAATTCTCTGCCTTTGATTTTGCAGTTTCTCAGGAGTTTCTCAGGAGTAAAAGCCTCGGGGTAAAACCCAAAGGTCATAGTGTATACATAACAAACTTTTCAAAAGAAGGTTATTTTATA